>JAPKLW010000380.1:391952-419742 GCA_026898455.1 Plectranthus barbatus | reverse complement strand
CATCATATAGGCTTAAGATTCCATCGAGTCATAGAGATCTAGATTCTATTAATGTCAGATAAAAGAATCGATCTCGACTTAGGTCCTCATCAATGTGTTCCCCACACCAGCATACCAAGACATCCAAGATAAGATGCTTATCCGCATATGCTGCAGCCTACACCGACAGTTTATCCTGGAACTATCTCAGCTGTGATGACTATTTATATCTCGCTAGGTCAAACGATCCATACGATCTTCCGTGATCTTCTACACACCGTATGATCTCCCTATCGACGAGATAAGAGGATAATTGTGTTTGCGACACATGTTTGTTAATTCAGACAGGAGATGAACATACAACAATTATGATTTCCAGTATATTAACCAATAAACCTTGTACATAATATACCAATCATAATGCTTACAGTATATAAATCCATCAAGAAGGTGGTATCCATAATCTTGGCCATTGCCTAGCATCGAAGGGAGTACTGCCCCTTATAATATTTTAACCTTAAGTTGTGGGATAACCTACCTTATTCACGTGCTGTATTATGATTTGTGCAATCCTCAAAATGATTTTTCTTTACGCATTGTGCGTACCTAGGTTTTGAATGCCTCATTTAATGATTATATATTTTGCAGAATGCCACCTAGGGAAGCCCCTGCTAGAGGCCGAGGACGAGGCCGTGGAAGAGGCCAACCTCAAATGAACCCAGACGGACTAAATCAGAATCATGGTAAAGGACCCCAGCCAGACCAGAATTGGGAACACTATAACGAAGAATTGGAAGCACCTCCAATAGAACCTAGAAGAATCGGGGAAATCTTTACCTGACAGAACCCGCTGCTACTGGATGGAACTAAGACCCACCTAAGGCTGAAACATGGATAAAGTCCAAGGAAAGGATCTTCAGGATACTTGACTACACCGACCAGGAGAAGGTCCATTGCATCTCCTTCCAATTGACTCACAAAGTCAAACATTTGTGGGATACTCATTTGAAGACGCTCACCCCTGAACAAGAAGATGCCCTAACTTGGGATCAATTTAAGGAAGAATTCTACACCAAATACATCCCTCTGACTTACCGGGTTCAGAAACATGCAGAATTTCACCACCTTGTGCAAGGAGAAATGTCTACAACGGAATACGACTGGATGTTCAACAGTCTGTCGAGGTATGCTCCGGGCGCAGTGAACACCGAGCAGAAAAAGGCAATTCAGTTCATGTCTGGACTATGAACAGACATCGAAGCTTCTATTGCTTGCTTGACCGGGTTAGACTACAAGGACGCACTGCAGCGAGCCTTCAATATTGAAGCAGCACTGAAGAATGGACTACGAGCTGCTCTCTTGGCCAACAAACCAGAGCCAACCGTTGGAACAGGGATAAAAAGGAAGTAGGAAGATGTTCCACAGACTTCGGCAACTGGACAGAGGAGAAACTGGCAAGGCAACCAGAAGTTTTGTAACAACCACGCTTGAAACCAGAGGAACTTCCAAAACCAAGGGAACAACTGTCTACGAAAATCCGTTGTCAAATGCTGCAAACATTGTAGAAGAGACCATCCAGGGGAATGCGTTACACTTCGCGCCAACTACTACAGTTGCGGGAAGATGGGACACTACTCGTCACAGTGTCGCCAAAGAAACAATCGTCAAGATTTCCAGAATCAGCGCCAAGGCAACCAAGATAATACTCAACTGCACGCACTGCAAGGCCAACAGAAACCCAGAAACAACCGCACCATGCCATTCAAGCTAAGACGATTCAGTAAGTGCCCCAGCAGCTGCAACAGCAACAAAACCACCATCAGTCAGCTCAACAACCAGCACGTCAAGGAAGAGCCTACACTCTCGAATAGCCAAAGGAGAAGGAAGACCAGGGAAACCTGACAGGTATGGGATTAGTAAACCAGTCACCGGTTATTGTGCTTTTTTATACTGGCGCATCGCATTCATTCATGTCTGAAGACTGTATTGAAAATCTAGGGCTTAGTACTGAAAGATCGAAGAACGACTTGTGCATAGTGAATCCGACTAGAGGATCAGCTCTCTCGAACCTTATTTGTCCAACCCTAGAAATTTCTTTTGGAGCATGCGTACTAAGAGCCAACGGTTTGAACGTCTACAAATGAGAGATGTGGACGTAATATTAGGAATGGATTGGTTAGAAGATAATCATGACACCATCCGATGTAAGGATAGGATTGTGTCTTTTGAATAGTTTGAAAGAGAACCCGTGTACTTGCACAGAGTTCGGAAAGGAACAAGGATTCCCCTAATTTTTCGCCATGCAAGCCTACCGATTGGCCAGCTTTAAAGATAGTCGAGCTTTCCTTGTGTACCTAAATGAGGATGACAAGAAGGACATTATTGTCAGCGATGAAGAAGTCGTCAGGGGATTTGAAGATGTTTTTCCCGATGAGTTACCTGGATTGGCGCTAGACAGGCAATTGGAGTTTGTTATCGATCTCGAACCAGGTGCAAATCCCATCTCAAAAGCTCTATATAGGATGGCCCCTAAAGAACTTCAAGAGTTAAAAGTGCAATTGAAGGAATTGCTAGATTTGGGATTCATACGACCCAGTGCATCGCCTTGGGGAGCGCCTGTTCTTTTTGTAAAGAAGAAAGATGGATCTATGCGGATGTGCATTGATTACCGAGAGTTGAACAAACTTACTCTAAAGAATAATTATCCCCACTCCCAAGAACTGACGATCTCTTTGATCAACTTAAGGGAGCAAAGGTCTTTTCAAAGATTGACCTTAGGTCTGGATACCATCAGCTTAAAATTCGTCCATAGGATATTCCAACGACAGCCTTTCGAACAAGATATGGCCACTATGAGTTTGTAGTGATGTCTTTTGGATTTACAAACGCGCCAGCAGTATTCATGGATCTTATGAATCGGGTGTTTCATCCATATCTAGATAATTTTGTCCTAGTCTTCATAGATGGCATTCTTGTCTACTCGAAGAGCGAAAAGAACATCGAGAACATTTGAGAACAGTCTTGAGAACCTTACGTAAGGAGAGACTATATGCCAAATTCAGTAAGTGCAAATTCTGGCTCAAGGAAGTGATGTTCCTAGGACACATAGTATTCGCAGAAGGAATTAAAGTAGACCCAGCTAAGATACAAGCTGTGAAGGAGTGGGAAGCTCCTAAAACCCCGAATGAAGTTCGAAGTTTTCTTGGACTGACAGGATATTATCCAGATTCATTGAAGGATTTTCCAAGATCGCCAGACCAATGACGCAACTTTTAGGAAAGGAATCAAGTATACGTGGACTGAAGAGTGTGAAGCAAGTTTCCAATGCTTGAAAGAACTCTTAACCATTGCCCTAGTTTTGGCAGTACCAGCGGCAGACAAAGACTACGAGTTGTATACTAACGCCTCCAAGAATGGTCTAGGTTGTATTTTGATGCAAGAAGGCAAGGTGATTGCATATGCATCACGTCAATTGAGGACACATGAATTGAATTATCCAACCCATGATCTGGAATAAGCAGCCATTGTCCATGCATTGAAGATTTGGAGACATCACCTCTACAAAGCTAAATGTGTAATCTTCACTGACCACAGGAGCTTCAAGTATTTTTTTGAGCAGAAAGATCTGAATATGAGGCAAAGAAGATGGTTGGAACTAGTGAAGGATTATGATCTAATCATAAACTACCATCCTGGTAAAGCTAATTCAATAGCTGATGCATTGAGCAGAAAGACTCCAGCCAAAGCTTGTGTTGTGATAACGCAAGATGATGGATTGATCAAGGATTTAGAAAAGTTGAATCTTGAAGTAGTTTCACCACCAGAGACGGTGAGCATGAGAATAGCAGCCTTATTGGAAAGTCCTGACCTAAGGACAAGAATTATGGAAGCACAAAGAAAAGATGAAGATTTGGAAAAGATACGACTTCAAATCCACGAGGAGAAATTTGCAAACTTTCAAGAAGCTTCTGATAATGCCATAATGTACGATGGAAGATTGTGTGTGCCAAAGGTTTGATGATTTGAAAGAATAAATTTTAAGAGAAGCACATGAAACCCCGTACACTACCCACCCTGGATGTACGAAGATGTATCAAGACTTGAAGTCAAAATTTTGGTGGGAAGGCATGAAGCGAGACGTAGCCTTATTCGTAGAACGATGTTTGGCATGTCAAGAAGTGAAAGCATTGCATCAAAGGCCGTATGGAAAGTTACAGCCGCTTGACATTCTTGAGTGGAAATGGGATGCAATAGCAATGGATTTTGTGACCGGTCTACCCAAGCCCCAAACAGGGAACACTACCATTGGGTAATTGTGGACCGCTTGACCAAAAGTGCACATTTTCTGCCGATCCAGATTACGTATGGATCAGATAAGTTGTCTCAGCTTTATGTAAAAGAAATCATACGACTACATGGAGTGCCAACGAATATCACGTTTGATAGAGATTCGAAGTTCACATCACAATTTTGGAGTAACTTGCAGAAAGAGCTTGGAACTAAACTGAATTTCAATACCGCGTTTCACCCTCAAACAGATGGTCAAACAGATAGAACCATACAGACTTTGGAAGATATGCTTAGAACAGTTGTTCTCGACTGAGGGGTGAAATGGGAAGCCGTTATACCATTGATCGAATTTGCCCCGAACAACTGCTTTCAAGCCACCATTGGAATGGCCCCATACTAAGCACTTTATGGAAGAAAGTGCATATCTCCTTTGTATTGTGATGAAGTTGGTGAACGGAAAATTTTAGGACTTGACTAAGTCGCTGAGATGATAGAAATTGTTCGACAGATCCGTGCTAGAATAAAAAAAGCTCAGGATCGACATAAGTCTTATGCCAACAAGAGATTAACTAAATTGACTTTTGAAGTTGGAGACCATGTATTCTTGAATATATTGCCGTCTAAAGGAATCATTCATTTTGGAGCTAGAGGTAAGCTTAGACCTTGATATATTGGTCCTTACGAGATTTTGGAAAGAATTGGAGCCGTAGCGTATCGTTTGGCTTTGCCACCCAATTTTGGAAATGTTCATAATGTCTTCCACGTGTCGCAATTGCAGGAGTATATCTTCGATCCAAGACACGTTATTCATCAAGATGAAGTTCAACTCCAGCCCGATTTGACTTACGAAGAAGGACCTGAAGCGATCATGGATGTCAAAACTCAAGAGCTCCGCAACAAGAAAATCAACCTTGTCAGTTCTTTAGAAGCATCATGGCACTGAAGAAGCAACATGGGAACTTGAAGACAAGATGAAGGAGAAGTATCCCGAAATCCTTTTGTAACCTGCAAAATTTCGGGATGAAATTTTTTGTAGTGGGGGAAGATGTAACACCCCTCGTAAATTTTAAAAGAAATTATCAAATTTTCAAAATTTATATTTTGTTATCGAATTTAATTCGAAGTTTTGCAATCAATATGAATTGAGAAACTATTTTTTTGGCATTATTAAAGTGTCACCCTTATTTAACAAGTAGTAATTAATTATTAATTAATAAAATCAATATCGATAATTTAATTGACAACCCAACATTTCCGTATCGGGATAATATCGATCGATAAATATTCGTGGATAAACGAAATATCATGGTCTCCCGTGCAATGACGCGAAGAGATGTGGAGATGACGTGAGGTGATGTTAAAGTGACCGATGTGACAAGCGAATGACAATCACTTTAATTTTTTTACTTTCGATAATTCCGAAATTACCCCCTCTCTCTCCCTTCTATAAATAGCAAGCTTCATCCACAATTCACCATTTTCACTCTCTCTCTAATTTTACTCCAAGAGGATTCCGGCGAACTATTCTGGCAAGCTCCGACGAGGTTCCGACGAGGAGTTTTCAAGGTAAAACTATACCTTTTTAGGATCCTCTCTTCGTTTCCTTTCCACTTCCAACCTTAGTTTCTCTATTCCTTGTATTTTTTAAGTGGAAATTGAGAGATCAAGAGTGGATCGAGCTTACAAGGACCTATACACGTCAAGGAAGTATAAACCGAACCTCTCCCTAGCTATTTCTTACGTTCAAGCATGTTTGTAAACTTTGCCCTAGTTAATAAATGTTATGATCTAGGCTTGTGATGAATTTATGAGTATGTATGCATGTTAATCATATTATATATTGAGCATAGAAACCACACGTTAGCCTAGGAATCGGTCGACACGCGTGCGTGTCTGTCGACACAAAGTCCCGTGTATCGGTCGACACGTGTGCGTGTTGATCGACACAGAGTCCCTCGTATCGGTCAACACGCGTGCATGTTGGTCGACACAGAGCATGTCGGTCGACATGGCTACTCGTTTCGAAATAAAGAATATCAACCATTTGTTTCGGTCAACACAACATCTGTATCGGTAAATATTCATTCCTATCGACACATCCGTGTCGGTCGACATAGATGTAAATTCCAGAATTTAAATTTTCTTTCTTTGATCGATTCAACCTAACGTTCATATCATTTTGCATCCTTTACATTGATCGGCTCAAACGATATTTTTTAAATTCTAAATTCTTCATTCGATTAATTCAATTTTTATTTTGTTTGATATTCCTTGTATCAATTGACAAAGAGATGTTATGTTCCATAACCTCTCCGAAAATCTTTTCAATTCAAATCAACTTTGATTGCTTGACCGAATTCTTGTAACTCGAACTTTCTTTGAAGCTTATTGTTAAACTAAACTTAAAAACCCTTACCTTCGAAATCTTATTAAAAATATGATCTTTATCTAAGATTGAGAATCTTCTCGATTACTTTCCTTGAAATGACCTTGAACCCTATTGATGAGTTCTAAAACTCTCAAATCAATTACACTTTGATTCGTAATTGATTAACTAGCTTCCTTCATTCACAAAAGGTGAAGAGACATTTAGTCATTCGACAACGTCTCACACTTGATCAGAAACTTGAACTTGTTAAACTTCAAATATTGAAATTCGATGTGTATCCGAACTCAAATTCTTGTTATCATACTTGAAATCACTTGATGAGTTCTCACACTCTCAAGCCAAAATACGTTAATTCAGATTATGAATCTTCTTTCAACCTTAAGCCCTTGCAGAAGTACTTAGTCACTTGACGAAGTCATTTGTTGGTTCAACAATGAACATCATTTCTTGAATTAATGCTCGATATTGAATCACGAGCCCTATGAATAATGTTTGACTTCCATGTTCGTCAAACTAAATTGATCAGATAATTCTTTCACATCCCCTTATCCAATGGCTCAAGGTTTCAAAAGTCCATGATTTATTAAGTGTCTAAAATCCTAAATGTTTAAGTAACAAATGTCTCGATCCATTATCCTCTAAGGATTTATTTATTCCTTATATTTTAGGAAAGGGCAAGGAGAAGATCAAATACTAGATCAACCTACCGAATAACCGCACCTACTCAAGGTGGGCTTTCTTTTACCCTATATAGTGGGCCAAATTAAAAATATAAAAATGATGTTATTTTTCAAAGCATATCAAGCATGAAATGAAATGTTTTGTTTTGAACTGCTATGTCATTGCCTACTATTTTGTGTTTACTATCTGTCCTCTCTGTGGGGGAACCCAACTTAGAGAAGAACATCAAATGTATTTAACGTGGATGTTAACTCTGCGTATTGTGAGTCTTATCGATCGTACCCAGGTAGTGAAAGAGATATCATGGGTTAGTGCACTATGATGCTGATATGTTAGGGGTCATGCACTACTCAGACTAGCATCATGATTGTGGTAGGTGATCACCTCCCAGTCACATAATTAATTGCAGATAGTTTAACTAGGTAAAAAGGAGCATGCTCATTCATAAAATATTTTGGTACAATGGGAGGATTTCAAACTTAAAACCACATGTGCGACCCGATTAAAAAGGCATGACAAACTTATATATGTATATTTTCGGGCATGTGTTCACTAAGTACAATTTGTACTTAGTCCCTTGCATTATTTGTAAAATGCACGGGTTAAAAGAAGCTTTTGGAGCAAAGTACGAGGCATCAGTCGAGGTGGAGCTGAAGACTCTTTTTGTAATAGTTAGATGTTGAAGTATGTATTTTCATATAATACTTCATTGATAACTTTTCGCTGGTGAAACGCTTCATCTTTTGTTAGCCTTTTGATAAAATGTTAAACTTGAATACTCTGACCTTTGTTCTTGAGAAGCCAAGATCCCTTCTCAAGGAGGCACCTTTTATTAAATCTATATCTCTTAGGATATGTGTGTTGATTCATACCTTGAATTGCTTGTCTATCCTTCTAAATAAATATCTCAAATGTATGTCTCGTTCCGATATGCCTCAATTCCTTGATATATGTCTTGTTTATAAATCGGGAAGTGACAATAATTCTCTTAATTTAAAATTATTTTTCAATGTACCAAAATAATATGATTTTATATTTTTAAATTAAATCTCTATTGCATATGTTTAGTGGGAGTAAACTATATAATTGATGAAAATTATTAATCTTATGCACATACTAAATAACTTATGCTTTATAATTAAAGTAAAATCATTTTTCTCTAAAATGAAAGTAATACACTATAGTTCCGATTAAAAAATTATCGTAAAAATAAAAATTAGTGGTTATATGCATAATTCTCGTAACAGTACATGAATTCTTATATAATGAATGCAGTTGCACAATATAATAGGGGTGTTCATGGTTTGGTCGAAATTGGTCAAACCGGCCAAACCGTATTAATTTGGTCGGTTTAAAATTTAATTTTCAAACTGGCGGTTTGAAAATTTGGAAATCGGTTAAAACTGATTTGGTTACAGTTTAGAGACTCAAATCAGCCGTATCGGCCTGACCGGCCGTATATGTTTATATATATTAAATACATTATAATTCATAAGTATAAGTTGTAGTTTACTTGGTAAGTTCCTATCTTTTCATACAATTGACTCATATTCATATCTGTTGGCCAACATAGTTTGGTTTTAATTTTAAAATCTTTTATTAAAAAATCAACTAATAAATATTGAGTATTAACATTTAATATTATAATTTTATTATAATTTTTTAAGTCAAATTAAGTATTATCATCGTACTTATTGGTTTGGCCGAGATTTTGCTTCCAAACCGGCCAAACCGGAGTGTGTACACCCCTACCCACGACACAGACTCTCTCTCTTGAATAGAAAAATAATTTTTTAATTTTTTTTTATTTTATTTTAATTGTGATCGGTGTCAGACCACGACACAGACCCCCTTTCTTCAGTATAAATTATTTATTTTATTTTATTTTACTTATGGTCTGTGACCTTCTTTCTCCTGAATAAAATAAATTTTAATTAAAATATCTCAATTAACTTTATTTTTAAAAAAAATATATAACATAATTCTAAAAATGTCTATTATTGCAGTTGGATATTTTCTGAATGTATATAATTTTTTTGGTATTTTCATAATATATATAGTGAAAATAGTATTAATAACTTTCACTCTTATTTATTAAAAAAAAAACCTTCACCTTATATATTTGTCATTAGCCTAATGTGCAGTTCTTTCAGACAGTGACGAATCTAGAAAATTAACGTAGAATGACACGAATTTTTTTATTTTTATCTTAACTTCAATTTCTCCATATTCTATTTTTTCTTATTTTTATCAATTTTTCTTTCTTTACGATGAGAACTATCTTATAAAATATCAGATCATACAACCATGAAACCGAAAGAAAATTTTCTTGGGTACTGAAAGAGGGAGTTCAATAGGTTGTAGAAATGTGTGTGCTCAACACAACAACACGTAATAGGTAAATACATTGTGCATACATTTATTAGTTTAGTAATAAAAGAGAAAGTGAGATTTGTTCTTGATAACAACTAGTATTAAAAAAAAGGAACACCAGTTATTAACTAAGCTTAATTATATTATAAGTACTTTTATCCAATACATATCACATATTTTGTTCTCCATATTCTATAAAACTAGACAATTATTTCTATCAATTATTAACAAATTATTTTTTTCCTAACAAAAATCTAAATAATTTATAATCTTTATAAATTCAGTAATCACTCTATAATTACATCTTTGCCCATTTTTTATATTTAAACATTATTATATTTTCTTTTTCATAAAAATTAAATACAAGTACAATCAATTAATCATCAAGTCATATTCAATCTATAAACGGGGTTCTATTTTTGAGACTTTGAGTTTGCTTTACTTCTATTTGAATTAAATGTAGAAATGGTTAAATATAATTTACAATGTACTTATATTAATATGCAATATTAATTGACAAGAATTAGATGTATTTATAGACAACTATTACAAATACATTTTTTATTTTGATATCTTAAAATATATACAGATACTATTCACGCGGGTGTAAATTTAGTCGAGTATATATAAAGGCTTAATTTTATACTACTATTTATCTCATAAAAAAATGATCTCATAAGGTATTCATCAATGTGCAAAAACAATTATGACGTTAATAGGTATCCATCAATGTAAACTAAATTGGGAAGTTATGACTTATGTCTTAATTTGGGAATGAAAGCAAAGGTTAAAAAATCTTCAAAAATTATTTTGCATCATTTTTATGTAAATATATCACATGGAATGAACAAAGGCCAGAAAGGTTTGGTGCTCAATTAATGCAGAAACATTACACACTATAATGTTACTGCAACAAATTCAAAGTAAATTAACATTTGAGAAAGTGAATTTTTAATTATCAAACAAAATAAGCAAACAAAATTTGTTTCTTATTCAACCACAGTATCCAGAGATGGAAAATGAATAGACATGAACCGTTTTTGATAACATAATGCCTTATAAATCAATACATGACTATAACAGGTGGATTGTGACACAACATGGTCCACTATTTTAATATTTAACCTTATAATTTTGATGGCAAATCATAAATAATCACTCAGAGAAGGGATCATATGCTAATAGATTAAAATATGCTAAATGAGAATAATTGTGAGCCATTAGATTAGATGTGATGGACGGTTATGATGATTGTTTTTTATTATTATTTTTTAGTTATTGCATAAGGGTAAATTAGAGAATTTAAATGTTGCAGTTATTTAATAACCATAAATCTGAGAAATCTCAGCCTTAGATTTCATCAAAATCAATGGATGAAAATCATTCCTATTTAACATATTTAATATTTTAGCATGAGATACAATCCCTAATCACTCATTATCTAGAAATCTTAAATAACCACTATTATATATTCTTCTTTGTAGAAATGATTATTTTTGTTAAATTTCCCTCACTTTTTAATTTTTAACTCCACTAAGCAAAATAAAATCACATACATATTACAAACCATTTTTCTTTATTTAATTTTTTTTAAAAATTTCATTAATTAATATTTAATCATAAATTATCGGTTGCAAATCACAAGCATGTCATAAATAATTTTACTAACTTTATTTTTTAATTTTAATTTTTTATTTGAGTTGCAAATGAAAAACAAAAACAAAACAAAGACAAAGTGTGCAAATCCAAATTGCAATTTGGAACCAGTTTGCATAATTATTTTTCATTATTTTATTTTTTTGATTTCATTTTTAATTTATTTTCATTAAATGAAGTCATAAAATCACTCTAAAAAATTTAGTTTCTCCATTCAAATTGCAAACAACATTCTTTTAATTTTTAATTAATTATTTAAAATTATATAATTAAGATGGGATTAAATATCAAAATAAAATTATCTTTTAGTACTAATTTGAGTAATAACAATTGAATTATTACAATAATGATTGTCAAATTAAAAAACCTTTAAAAAAATATGTTAATAGTGAGGGTATTTGTATATGTACATAAAAGTTACTATTATTTAAGATTTTTGGATAAGAAAAGTGACTATTTTTATATATTTGCACTAATTTATATACTATTAATTTTAATATTATGATTACTTGTAATACATTTAGGGATGCAAATAACTCAAGTTAGCCTTGAAATATTAAACTCTAGGCTCTATAATCAAGTTTATCTGCCTTCAGTTGTCAGTCTTCACATTTTACTTCCCTTTACATTTATTGAAGGGTTAATGTTAGAAAATACCCTAAATTATTGACAGTTTCGGAAAAATACCTTAATTTATTTCTATAAGTTAAAAATACCCTAATCTTTAGAGTGAAATTTACTAATACCCATTTTCACTATCATACATTATGAAAATACCAAAAATATTAAACACATTCGAAAAATACTCAAAAGCACAATTCTGACATTTTCATAATTCTATTATTGAATTTTTTAAAATTAAAAAAAGATATTTTGAGTCTGTGTCGGACTAGACACAGACCCGACACCAACCGCCGAAACTGACCAATATTTTTAAAAAATTTTAAAAATATAGTCTGGGTTGGTGCCGTAGCACGACACCGACCTCTCACTCTCTCTCTCTCTCTCCTCTGCACACACTCCACCCACGCGATGTAACACCCCAAGCTTAATTAAGCTTGTAATGTTAGATTTATTTAATAAAGTGAAATTCGGTACTTCTAGAGTATTCGAAATCGTATTAATTTCGATTTGGTTGATTCAATCTTAATGTCGAGCTTGGTTATTTGTTTAATCTTGAGGAAATTATCCAGAATTGTTCGGCGATGATGAGATGGATTAATGATTTGGGAGAAAAGATATGATATTTTGATGGATTGGTTATATTATAAGGTGGAATAAATCATGAAATCATGTGGATTATGATCATACCTAGAATTACATATATTATAGGATGGAGGAAGGAGTATAAATAGGAAGAGAAATCATAACATAAACTTTTTCAGCTTATGCTATATCTTAGAGAGAGAAAGAGTGAGAGAAAGGGCAAGAAACCCACTCCCAACACCAAACCCGCCACCTTTCCAGCCTGTTTCCGGCCAACTCCGACCACCATTCGACGAGCCACCACCACCATTGTGTAGCTTGTTCTTTGAGCTTTGTATTGATATAAAGCAGCGATCGTGAGGTTGAGTGTGGACGGAGAAAACCTAGAGAGAAGGTAAGGTGCTTATTTGAGTTAAAATTCGGATTTAATAGTTGAATCTTGATTAATCGAGCTCGAATCCATGTTTTGACAATGTAGAAGTGTTCCCCATCGCGTGAGGAGTGTTCGGACGGTTTGAAAGTGAACTTTGGCCGCCGGAATCGCCGCCACCGCCGTGAGGAAGGATTTTCCGGTGAGCCTCTTCAACCTCTCGTTTTATGCATTTAAAACCTAGTTTTGAGGGTAGAATCATGTTCTAGGAAGCATAGGGACCCCGAATATGTAATTGCATGTATGATCGGGGATGGGGAGAGGAGTTTTTGTTGCAGTTGCAGATTTCCGACGAAACCCGCGAAGAAGACGACTCCTGTCGATCGACAGGTGGCATGTCGATCGACAGGGCGGTCGATCGATGGGGAGATGTCGAACCAATCCTGTCGATCGAGAGGAGGCGTGTCGATCGACATGATGTATATCGAAGGGGACATGTCGGTCACTTCTGTCGACCGACAAGAGGTGTGTCGATCGACAAAAGTAAGACAAGAAGGAAACATATCGAGTCAAACCTGTCGATCGACAGGGCTAGTCGACATATGTTGTGTCGATAAAAGTTTGTCGATCGGAAGGGTGTGTCGACCAAGGGTGTGTCGACCGACACAGAACCCTGTCGGTCGACACAGAGGCATGAAGAGAAGAGTCAATTTACATGTTATCTAGTTCTAATCCTTCTAGGTCTCGGTTATTTATGATTAAGATATTATGGTCCTAGACCATCCGTTCTGACTTGGTTATCCCTATGTACTTGTAGGTAATAGAAAGCGAGGGTCAGTCAGCTCAAACTAGTAAGAAAGCATCTAGCCTATAAGCCAATTGTCAGGTGGGAAACTATGTCAGTATAAAAATCAAACGTGTGTTTTTTTTTTCTTTCCAAAATGTGTTAAAATGCTTTGATTTAAATTTAGCTTGTTATGCATGTTTTTGTGCTATTATATCTGTCCTCTGTCGATTCCCATCGACAGAGAGAATTACTAATGAGTTTAGAACCAGGTTCCATAACTGCGCTAGAACTCATTTAGTGAATTGAGATATGTGATTGTGATATGGGTGAAATGGTAGTGACCTTAAACCCAGGAAAGAAATGTGATGGGTGAAATGGTAGTGACCTTAAACCCTGTGAGAAAGGGAATGATTATAAATACGATCGGATCTCAAAGTGTATTCCGAGATTAGTGCACTTAGATGATAGTAGGTTGAATGTTAAATCATTCCTAACTAATCATCGTAACTTGGAAGTGGGCCAGCTTCCAGTTACAACAATGATAACAGATATAATAACATATTTAGATGCGCACAAAATAAAATGTTTTAGATAGCACGGTTCTTTTTAACAAAACCCTGTGTCTATCTGTGTGAGTTGCATAGCATGTCTCATATATAATGTATGATTTCGGGCATGTTTCTCATTGGGTACATTAGTACTCAGCCCCTCGTATTATTTCTAAAATAAGCAGGTTGAGCGGCATGGATGGCGAGCGGGGGTGTAAATAGAACAGCTTACTTTTGGAAAACTTACAGATCCCGAGATATGCATCTCCATATGCATATCTCCATCACGCATCACACACGCTGCTACACTCTCTGATTTATTCCTTCCCAGTCTGAATATTGTTAAATGCATTTATTTAAGTTTATGACTCGAAGTACAATTTACTTTTATTTCTGAATCTCTATTGTTAATTTAATATTCCGCTTGTTTACTTATTTGAATAAAGAAATGTTTGACAAAACCTGAAACATCAATGTGACGCGACCCCAAATTGGGAAGGTCAGTTAGGGGCGTTACACGCGAGCCCCCCGGGGGGGGGGGAGGGGGGGGCGGGGGCGGGCGTGGCGGCGGGCCCGAAGGGCCGTACCCCCACTCCCCTACACATACTTTCCTTATTAAAAGATTATATATATATAAATATATATATATATTAATATTAAATCTTAAAAATTATTAAAAAATTTAAAGATGTGATTGTTGGTAATGATTGCATCATAATAACTTTATAAAAACCAATATCAATGCAAAAAAAGTCGAAAATGGGTATTTTCATAATGTGTTTAATTTTTTTGGGTATTTAAAATATTTTCCACTAATCTTTACTTCTGTTTATGAATAATACCCTAATCTATTGATACTTTTGGGAAAAATACTCCAAGATAGTATTATTAGTTAAAAATACCTCAATTTTTAGTTTTATTTATGAATTTTACCAAAACGATAAGTATTATTGGCTCACCACAAAGATAACAGTTAAAATAACTATGTTCGTTCGTATTAAGTTTAATATACTAAACAATCAATATTTGCTATATACTCAAACGCATTTATCTTCTGAAAAATATCTTAATTGGTGAATAATGATACCTATCAAAAAGAATAATAAATTAAAATGTTACATTCCTCTCCAAAAAAGTATTAGAAATTACTTTTAAGATCAAGATTCAGATATTTTTTAATATTAAAAATTACTTTTCAATATGTTAAATTTTTTTCAACATGAATATAGCATATTTTAAATTAGGAGTTTTATCGATTTAAGACCCAAAAGATATTTTAATTATAATTCAGGACCTGAAAGATTAATTATCAATTCAGGACCTGAAAGATTACAAAAATTCTCAATGAATGAGTGATTTTTTTAAAGATGAAGAGCGTTTAGTATGAGTGCAGAATTTGGTATTAGCTTGGAAGTAATATTTGTGATATAATCTTGGCATATAAATCATATTCAATTTTGATGAGAGAAGATAGTTTGGAGGAGGTGGCTGGAGTCATGATACGATCCTCGCCGGAAGGTTTAGATCGCAGCCCAGGAACAAGAGCAGACACGACGCGGAAACGACTCGGACAGAACTAGAAACGGAACGATAATAGGAATGGAAGTCCAGCAACCCTAATTCAACCCTTCAAATGACGTATTCCAGACGAATCTCATATACGCCCCAAGAAGCTGAAGAACTAACGAATGCAGAACGGTAGAAGACACCACAATCGGATGTGTAAGTCCGGTTGATAAGTCAATTCGAATTTCAAGGTAATCCACAGAAATTCTTGAGCTTTCAGAATTGGAGAAATAAACTCACAAATAGGGGTGGCAAATCGTGCGGATCGGATCCTTATCGTGTCGATCCGTTAATTATCCGATCCGTTAAGACCGAATCCGTATCCGATCCGATAAGAAAATATTAAATCCGTATCCGTATCCGATCCATTAGGCTCAAATCCGAATCCGATCCGATCCGATCCGTTATCCGATCCAATCCGGTCCGGTCCGGTCCGGTCCGATCCGATCCGCTAAGAAGCCGATAAATATCCAATCCGATTACAAACCGATAAATCAAAAAATTATCCAATACCTAATAAAAAAATATAAACAAAGAAAAATATAATAATTGTATATTAATTATTAAATTTTAATAAATAAATAATATTTTTTATTAAATTCTTAACGGATTATCCGAATCCGATCCGAATCCGGTCCGATTTACGGATTATCCGGTCCGATCCGTATCCAATCCGGATCCGATCCGAATTTTTCGTGTTCTTATCGTATCGATCCGATAAGGATCCGAATTCTTATCGGATCAATCCATATCCATTATTATCGTGCGGATTCGTGTCGGATTATCGGATCGTGTACGAAATTGCCACCCCTACTCACAAATATTATTAAACTGAAAATTGAGTCTAAATTCGAAAATAAGCAGCCCTATATATAGGGTGTAAAAACGAAATATCTACTCCTAATCTATCTAGGAAATCAAATCTAAAAAAATATATCAAATCTTTCAAGATATACAACATGTATATCTTGAAAATAACTTCTAAAAACTAAATAAAACCTATTAAATTCGAAATTACATTATATCTAAGCCCAAATCAACTTAATTAAGCCCAGATGTCATAATTAAATTAATCCATCTTGGCCCAATTTTATTTTCAACTCCGATGGGCTTCTTGAATACTTCTTGAGCCCAAATCTCTTTAATCAGCACTTGTAATCCATCTCTTAACTTCTTGGCCCTAGCTCTCGTCATAGGTCCACTAGGAATATAGGCTGGATCTTGCTCTCGAACTGCACATTGGGCTCCATCAAGTCATTGCATTGTTCATGGAGCCAAAACCTTGTTTTTGTTGATGCAAATGTGAAAGAAAGTTTGTTAGAAATGAAGAAGAGGAAGGGATGAAGTTCAAGAAGATGAAGGCAAGTGTGTCATTTTTGATGTTGTAGATTGAGTTTAGTTGATGATGATTAGTATATTTACGAATTCAACTATTATGTTTTTCATTTGATAAGATTTTGTAATGTACTGGTATATTTTGCAATTGTTTGTAGTAAATTCTAAATTGGAGAATATGCGAATTAACTGCAAATTATTATAATAAAAGAAATTCTTTTTTAGTGATCAATTTTTTATAAAAATTAAAAAACTATATAAAAATTGAGATTTCATTAATTTTAGAGTTATCTGTTTTTGTTTTTTGTAAATCACAAACAGTGTATAACTTTTTTTCTTTCTATTTACTCACTTTCATGTTTGAGATATTATAGGTATGTTTCACTAATTGTACTAATATCTCTAAATAGCAAATGATGAAGATTTAATAATTAAAAAATGAGATTCAGATTTTATTTGACATATTCCTAGGTTGATATCAAATTGCATATGCTGAAGGCATTTTTGTATGACCTAAATTTTTGGAATGATGATTGAATAAATCTTCTCTGAATTTTGAATGGCTCTTTTATATATACAAGATCCTTAATGGGCTTTAATTTTCTTTAACATATATGGGCCAATGGAGATGAGTTGTATTTGTTAGATTTATTTGTTGACCCTAACAATAGCCTAGTCATCTTTGACAAAATCTTATAGATTCAATATTTAAAATATAGTCTAATTCTAAAAAATAGCTGACATTTTGAAATGAAATACCGAAAATAAGACAATGAGATTACGTCTTTAGAGAGCGAAAGATAATTTTATTGATTTGTGCAGGCCGGTCCTCAAATTTCGAGGTCATGTGCGATGAGTATAGATGGTGTCCTTATTTTATTATTATAATTATAAATGAAAAAATTAATAAAATATAATATAAGTATAAAATATAGTTCATATAATCTTTAATTATAAGTTGTTCAAAAACTATAAATTGCAAAAAGTCATGTTTTTTACTTTAAAATCATGCAAGTTTTGATTATATTCATCAATAAACAAATCTTAATTAAATAAACAAACAAAATGCATACATATTATTTACAGATAACCTTATAATTCTCTTTTATTTTATAACAAGACTAGCCACTAAGAATTTTACAATCTATTTGTTATAAAATAACTAATAATCTATTAGATCATTTTTTCAATTCAAGAATATTTTTTCCAAATTCTTTTAAATAGACTAATCACATTTTTAAATCATAAAATCTAATATAATATTGTGAAGAATAGTATTTTGATATCTTATCATTTATTTTATTTGAATTTTTAAACTTATATAAGACAACATATAAATTTAAGTCAACTATTGTTTTGTTTTAATTAAGTTAAAGATGAATTTATTTACTTTCGGATTAATGTAATTTTGTAAATTCAATACTAAAATAAATAAATAATATATTAATAGTAAAAATTCTATAAAAATGGTGCCCCAACAACTAGGGGCCCCGGTGCGGCGCACCTCCCGCACGGCCTCAGGGCCGGCCCTGAATATGTGAATGAGAGAAGAAAGAAATACAAGATACACAATATCATCTGAGAAATCTCCTCAGCCGGGTGTGACTGCTTTCCTTCTTTGACATTTTGATGAACCTAGGAGGTAGGAAGTCAATTTCTCCCAAATCACACATGAATCCCAAATCTCTTTTATATAATTGCAAATTATTATATCCATCAAAAAGATATTAGCTATAGATCCCTCGTCGTTAAAAAAATTACTAACACTAGTTTGAGTTGATTAAGGAATTTATAACAGAATTGTCACAACGCTTAATTCACCTCACTATCAATATTATATCACAAACAACAACACAATCCATATGAAGGTAATGACGTACGGTAGATGATGATAACTCTTGAAAAGAGTACTTATTGTTACATTCTTAGGCTTTATCTGCTAGCTTCTAGGAGAGTACATGGAATGGTGGACCAAATGAGTTGCAGCCGATTATTCCATTGACCAAATCGAGAAATTGATTTGGGAGCAGTGAATTTGGAGGAGGAGAAGGCTACACATTTCATCATCATCTACTATCTTGGCTAACTAACATTCTCTACTCTCTCTCTTTTTGCTAGAATTGTAATGGATGTTGTTTAGGATTGGATTTGAATTCTGTGTTGACTTGGTTTCTCAACTAAAAAACTCTTTGACTTGGGATTACTATTCATGATTATTATGCTTTAAGGTGTATGCAGCCATTTAAGCTTTCATGTTTGTTTGTTTTTATTCAACCGATTATGTTTCTTGCCAACACTAGTGGGATTACATTAATTGTTTTCATCGATTCGGATAGACTTGGGTAATGCAAGATATAGGCATAGGAATATGTTCGATTCTTGTATGATATACGAAATTGATGCTCAAAATTGGTTTTCTGTAACTTAATTACATACAAATACTATATAATTAGTTTTCCTGTTCATTCTAATGGTGGTAGTGTGGACAATGTAAGTTAATGCCCAGGTAAAATTTGGTTTTTTCTTTTTTACTTTCTCCACATATCATTTCTTAAATCTGCAATAGAGTTTATTATTCTGTGATTTCTTCTTTTTACAGTGAGATAAATCAATTGGTGGATCACAAGAGAGGTAGCTTGCAGGGTTCCTAGCTCTAAGGGGGAAAATTTTCACAATATTTAATTGTTTTCAAATGAAAAAAATAATATATATATACACAGGGATGAAATCATATGATAATAAATATGTATATTAAAAATAAAAATGAATATCATCCATTAGATCTAATTAAATCAATGGCTGATATCTAATCAATCAACAATTAAAACGCAATCAAGCAATAATTGATCAAGCAACAACTGAAATGCAATCAAGCAACATTGTAATCAAGCAACAACTAAAATACAATCATGCAACATTGTAAAGGTAATCAAGCAGCTTAATCATTTTATCATGGGAGAATTTTTATCGCCGGATTCAATCCCTATACACACACACACACACACACACACACACACACACATATATATATATATATATATATATATATATATATATATAGGGAGTTGATCCAGTGAGAAAATTCTTAACGTGAGAAAGTGAGAAAGGTGCTTGATTGCATTCACGACGTTGCTTGATTGTGTTCAGGTTGCTTGATTGCAATGTTGCTTGATTGTGCTTTAGTTGTTGCTTGATTATTTTGTTGCTTGATTGCATTTTAGTTGTTGCTTGATTCAATATCAACCATTGATTTTTTAGATCCGATGGACATGATTCATTCTTTTTTCTCACATGGGGATTTTTTTTACATGATCCCTCCTCTATATATATATATATATATATATATATATATTTATATTTATATAAGGGAGTGATCATATGAGAACTCCCCTTACCATGTGAATATAAAAACCAATCTCGGTCATCCAAATTGGTGATCCAACGCTCAAGACTAAATAATTTATGTCTGCATTATAGTGTAGTAAAACATGCATTGAAGGGTAATTTTGTAATATTTTTCTCTCTCCTCTTAAATCATCTTAAATATTTAAATAATCATAACTCCTTCGAATTAGATTATTATTTCATGTATCATATATCAAATTAAATTTAATTTAATTATCTTTCAAACAAAATCTATATTGCATATGTTTCACTTTTAAAATTGATAACTGCAGAAACAGTGAGCAAATAAATTTATAATTACACCCAAAGGTAGTCGAACCGACATGGACTGTACAACAAAATACCTAAAGTACTAGCTATAATTTCTAGAACTTATAAGTTTGAGGAAATAAAAAAGGGATTTTGTTTTGAAAATTAAAGATGACAATGCGAGAAAATAAAGGGTTTTGAAAAAAATAAAGGAAAACAAAAATCCTATGGCAGATATTCTAATCATCAACATGCAAATTCATCAACTCAGCAATGGAGATAAATTAAGATTCATGTGGATTAAATTCCTTGGTTAGGCAATTCAACCCTAGATTACTAATTAGTGATTATCTCTTCTCGGTCTTAAGAACACCAAATTAGTCCATCCCGATAATCATCTAACGAAATCCTACACAAGTTTCTTCATTTGAAGACAGAAAACAAATATAATTAATTCCCTCATCCTATTAACAATCTTCACCTCTCGGTCCTTCGATTAATTAACTTTAAACCTAGAATCAAATTCATCGCTCGATCCATATTTAAATCTAGATTATTAAATTAAACTCAGAGAATTAAACCATGTTATTCGAGTTGATTTCAATTAACATGCATCAGGAAAGAATACACATAGCCCTAGAACCTGTTAGGGTTCTAGCCATAAAACATGACTAAAACAAAAGCAAACATATTATTAAATTACCTAAACAATTGAAATAGGAATCTTGAATGTCTTGGAAAAACTCCAATGTTGCAATATTCTCCCGAAAATCCAAGCCTAGTAGTCTCAAATTCGTGCATAATTAAGTCCTATTTATAGAGGAGAGAAAAAGACCTAAACTAGGTATTGGACTAAAATAACCAAAATTGCCAAAACTTGCTTTTTGGAATTCTGTATCGATCGACAGAGTGCCTGTAGATCGACACAAGCATCAGATCAAAATCCTAGTTGAACTCCACGTCGAGCAGCCAGATTGTTCCCCCTGTCGATCGATAGGGGTGATTTCGATCAACATCTATGCACATGTCGAGCTCTCTTCATCCGCCTTGCTCACGATCAACATCCGACCTCCGTATCAATCGACATGCACCACGTCGATCGACACAGAGGTCCTGCTTTGGTTTTTTGGCTTCGTCTTCCAATTTTGGTCGATTTCCCGTGTGTCAATCGAAGCGACAACTCTGTGTAACTCGAATTTTTCATCATTTCACCACTTTTTAGCCTAAATACCTGCAAAACTCACCACGAAGGGCATAACATCCTCTAAAACAGTCTCATGCACAAAAATAAGTAAAAATATAAACTAATTGTACTATAACAATGGAGAAAAATATAGATAAGTGAATATTAATATGAGCTTATCAAACCCACAAACTTTAATACTTGATTGTCCTCAATCAAAGAAATGAAAGAAAAGAAATCTCAAGCAGTTGAAAGTACAATGCCTCACAAGATTCATCACAATCAAAGGATCATCAATCCACATCACACAAGCAGTTTGAAAGAGATAAGATATCCATAAACTTCGGAAGACTCACAAGGAAGTGTATTGCTCATTCACACAAGTGTTTGGGTTTCAATGAAAGCACTCACAACATGTATGAAGAAATTTCTACCATAGGCTTGCAAAAGTTCTAAAATCTTCACTTCTCAAATGTGCACACAATTCAAGAATCAAAAAGGACTTTGATTAGGTTATAATGTAGGCTTTCTGTGAAAGGTATGGAAATATGACCAAGTAACTAAACCAATTGAGTTAGCTACTCTCAACCTATCCAACCACTATCTTGTCATCATCCACCAATATCCTAAAATTTTCAACACAATTCAAAGCTCTTTTTTTTTTTTCTTTTTCTAGCTCTTTTTGAAGCTCTTATACCCTTTCCAAAAGTTTTGCAATCAAAGACACATTTTTTTCTTCTTCTTAGGGCTTATGAGACTTCTAATTTTTTTCTTTTGAGCTATACAACCTTCCATCTTTTATTCACCACTATACTACAATTTTCTTATCCACATCACACACATAACTACCCTTTTCTTCCTTAAATCTTATGGACAAGACAAAAACCATTATAACTAAATGAAAATCTCATAGACAAGACAAAAAAAAAGAGTTAGGCACAATGGTGCTTACTAAGGATAGTTTCAATATATAAAGGGACAGTGTTTAGGAATTGGGCTAACAAAGATGGCCTAATATCATTTTATAGACAAGACAAGACAAGACAAAAACCATTATAATTCCATGTAATTCTCATATACAAGACAAAAAATGGAGTTAGGCACAATGGGCTTACAAGGGATAATTTCAACATATGAAGGGATAGAGTTTAGGATTGGGCTAACAAAGATGGCCTAAGATCATTTTCTATCATTGTGTACACTATGCAGTTTCAAAACAGAATAGAAGCAAGTTCTAGAGAAATCAAAACATACATGCGAATCTCTCATGAACAAAAATAAGGCTCAAATCTCACTTGGGTTCAAAAATTTCTTCCTTAGTCAATTTCAATCATGCGGTATTCTACATTCATAGACAATCAACCACAATTGATATCAAATAAAACCTATCCTCATTCAATTCCAATCTCAAAATTAGTTCAAGTGGATCCAAGACTCAATAAGAATTTTCCTCACAATTTATCCATATTTTTTTTCAAAGCAAAAATTAAATAAACACACCAAATCAAATAAAGCAATAAAAAAAATAAAGCAAGTAAAGGATAGATAAGTTCAAATTTCTTGTCCACATCCCTCAAACTTATTTCGAACTCGGAGAGTAAGAAAAAGTTTGAAAATTCGATATGAAACAGAACTTGTACCTGACTATTGATCTCAGACATCAACATTTTTATCCACCAGAGGAATCAGCTCGTCGCAACAAAGATTTGGGTCTGCTAGCACTCCGTGTTGATCAACAGGGGGCTTGTCGATCAACACAAAGCCTTCTTGTCGACTGCTCTTGCGGTCGAAAGTATCACTTTCTGTGGACCTCTATCTCGATCGATAGGGGGCCTGTCGATTGAGACAGAGGCAAATCCTCCCTAACTGATTTTTTTATTTATTAATTTTTTTTTGAAATTAATACTAAAATAAAGACAAACAGAAATCTGAAAATAAAATTAAACACACCAACGAAAATAAAACAAAAATAGAAAAGAAAAAACAATGGTAATGGAAAAGAAAGCGTGTAAAAGTTGGGTTACCTCACAACAAGTGCTTTAGTTAACGTCGTAGCTCGACGGTACCTCTTTTCAGAACCATGACGGGCTAGAGCACACTCGCTTCCTTGGGAATCCACCATATAGACCCAGCGATCTTGGATGACAATAGTGAGCTCAGGATGAGACGGTATAATTGACAATTTTGCCGCCTAGTTCCCTCGCTCCCATCTTTGAGCAGCTTGGTCTTTTTTAAATTCTTCACTTGCTTCCTCTTCCTCTTCTTCATCAAATTCCTCTTTGGAGGTAATTCTGTAGCATTCGGATTGTTGCCGGCTTTTGTCGAGCTTGAATGTGATCTTTTCCTCATTTTCTTGAAGAGTGATCTCTCCACTGCAGCAATCAATCAAAGCAGCACTCGTATCCAAGAATTCCCTTCCCAAGATGAGGGGTGTGCTCCCATCTTTCTTCATGTCGAGGACCACAAAATCTGCAGGAAAGATAAGATGACCTACACGAATAAGTGCATCTTCAATTATACCTTTGGGGCGAGACACAGATCAGTCTGCCATCTTCAAGGTGATAGTGGTCGGCCTCAACTCTCCAATCTTGAGGCGCTGGAAGATAGAGAAGGGCATCAGGTTGATGCTGGCACCAGTGTCGCACAACACCTTCTCGAACTCAACCCCCCCGATCTCAACTAGAATGGTGAAACAACCTGGATCACTCCTTTTGATAGTCATCTTTTTCTGAAGGAGAAAGTGATCGCTAAAATTATTTCATTAGACTTAGCAAAGCTAATAATATAGCGGCAAATAAAATTATCGAACCCAGAGGAGTAAAGCAACGAATAAACCCTAAGTACTAAATTGATCATTTTTGGAAAATTGGTTTGGAAAATAGAAAGCAAGATTTTTGATATGAATTCTAAAATTGAAATAAAGCGGAGTAAACCAGTAAACTGTGAAAGGTTTTGAAATTTGAAGATGATAAACATAGATCCTAGGGTTTTCTACCTATTATGCCAGACATGTAATCATGAATAACTTAATTGCCAACTTTCATTATTCTTCGTAGTGGAACATCAGAAAGATATTATGAATTTCTGGTGAGGACAACTCACAAAGTTGATTAATTAATTTACTCTACCTTTCAGTCTCGAGAAAATATAATTAACTCCAATGAGATCTACAGACTTATTCCTACAATCGATCTCTCTTTTCAGACAAGAAAAATAGTTTGTAAAATGAAAACCAAGTTCCATTGAAATCTATTACCTTTTGAGTCTCTAAATTTCAACTAAATTTATCCCAACTTATGCCCAGTAAATCAACATTAAAACAAGTTCTAGTTTTCATAAACTACGAATCAGAAAGGCAATTAATTCAATTTCATCATACATAGGCATAATATTCAAAACCCTAGAATCTATAGAGAATTTAGGTATGCAAAAACATAATCGGAATTAACATAAAAAGATAAAACCTAAAATAGTATGGCATAAAGAAAAACTCGAATCCGGAATAATCTTGAGTTGTTGCAACAATGTAATCCAAATGCAAAAACAAACTCAAAACTCTAAATTGCTGCTATAGTCTTTTTCTCTAATGAAATCTCAAAACTAACACACCAATTTTCGACATAGAGGGCTTTTTATTGTTGTCTTGGATGTATCTTGTCAGGCTTAGGATTTAAGATACAAATCTATCTCAAAAACCAAGGAAGATTCGCCAAAAAGGATCGACGTCGACCGACGTGGCCTCACGTCGATCGACGTGGAAGTTCGGATCGACTTGCTCGTTGATCGTTGAATTTCTATCGACTTGGATCGATGCACGCCGGCATCGATCGAGGTGGAGCCCTTCACGCCGATTGTTCGTCGCTCTCGACTTCGATTGATGCAGGTCTGCATCGATCGAAGCCGAGAATCCTTCCTCGGGCTTCATTCCTTCCTTAGTCATTTTTTCATCCAAAAGCCTGTAAAACATACCATCACGAGCATCTAACGTGCAATAACCTTATCAAGCATGCAAAAGCAAATAAATTACTCTAAAAACACTAAAAATACTAAAGAAACTCATTGATAAGTTAGTGAAAATACGGATTTATCAACTCCCCCAAACTTGAACTATTGATCGTCCTCAATCAATCTATAGATATGAATTTAAGTCAAGTGCATATTTGAGCGTGCAATGCCTCACAAGTCTCCTACTCTCCAAATCTCACTCATTCACATAAATTACACAGTCAAGACATTAGTTAAATTATCAGATTGTTTGAAGAGAAACCTTACCGGAAAATGTTTGCACTCATCACTCCATTGTTTAATAGGGTTTGATTTCCTTATTTTTCTCACCTCAAAGTTATAGCTCAACTTACCATAGGTTTGACAAGTTTCTCCTCTCTCCACCGCTGTATAGCGTAGCTTTTCAAGGAATCAAATAGGTTTTTGTTTGCTTGTAGTTGTGTAACACCCCACATTTTTCGTGCCATATTCTCTGCGCTAAATAATTATTTTAATTTGCTTAACGAAGAATTAAAGTACGATTAATATTTATCGGCCTAATTTTTTTCGACTATGTTTGGCCATGTTATTATCTATGGGCTAGATAAATTAATTTAAGCCCAAGTATTAAATCATGAGAAATAATTGGCTAAATAATTTATTTATTTAATTATCCTCTCAAATATGTTGAGCCCAATTAGAATAAATAATAGAGGCTCAATTAGAAATACAAGTGATTGGCCCAATAGAAGAAAATAAATTAAGACTCATTTTACCTTAGTCTATTTAAAAAATTTCACGAGGATTATTCAAAGTCCGAATTCATAATTTAAATCGAGGTAGCATAATTATTCGAGAATAATTCCGAGGTAAACTCAGGAATTGATCACTGCTATTTCTAACAGATTAATTATAATAACAGCGGCAAATAAATTTGTAAACCCTAAGGTTATCGATCCAGGGGAATTGTGTGGGGAAATTATCCTATGTACTAGCTATAATCCTAAGATTCATTGTTTGAGGAATCCAAAATCAGGGTTTTAACTTCGAAAATAAAGATAACGATACTTGAAAATTAAAGGAGTTTTGAAAGCAAATTAAAGGAGCACAGATTCTAGGGAAGAATTCATATTATGGATGACATGTAGGAATCAATTAATTTAACAGGTGGAATACTGCAACAATGCAATATTTCCTTGTTTGGCAAATATAACCTAGATTACTAAGTAGTGACTATCTCCGCTCGGTCTCAAAGTACACCAAATTAGTCAATCTGATAAGCAAATCATTTCAATTCCTACATCTAGTACATCTGTTTGGATAGTGTAGATCGTATCATGTATTCCTATTCCATTATTAATATTCACCTCTCGGCCCTTCTAACAATAGCTAGAGATCTAAATTAATCGTCACCTCTCGGTCCTTGAATTAATCTAGAATTATGAAATAAATACAGGAATCATGAACCTAATTAATTAATCCTAACATGCATCCATAATATTATTCAAACCCTAGAACCCGCTAGGGTTTCTAGCCACTCATCGTAGATAGAAATCCAAAAGAAAACATATTAAATTGCATAAACATAAAAGAACTTACAAGAAAAATAAAGGGTTTCGTGTTCCCCAAATCTTCAAACTCTCAAAACCAAATTGTAGAATGAAAAATATGAAAAGGAATTGAAAAGTTCTCTGAAAAATCTAATTTTCTAGGTTATTTATAGTGGTGGATGTGTATCCTATCAAATCTAGGGCTAAAGATATGAATAAATCCGAATTTAATCAGATTT
>JAPKLW010000380.1:311916-377597 GCA_026898455.1 Plectranthus barbatus | reverse complement strand
ATTGAAAATAGATTTGAAATAAAACATAGGATTTAAACCAATAGAAGGGTTTGAATTATTGAATCAAAACATGTATCACAGAAGGAGAAACCCTAAAACCTGTTTAGGGTTCTAGCCTAACATATTGAAAATAAACATCGCAAGGAAAAATAAAGATTGCATTAAAAAGTAAAGGTTAAACAAAAAGTAAAGAGGAATTCTAAAGAAAACATAAAATAAAGATGTAAAAACTGTAAAGGGCTAAGAGAAAAGCTAATAATTCTGAGCTATTGAAGAGTTTATATAGGAATAGGGTTGAGGCCTTGGATGGACATCTTCAAAAGGTATGATTGATTGCTTCCAAATTGATGTATATCTTGTTCCCCAAGCAATTCTCGCCCAAAATATATGAAAATCTCGCCAAATCTCGCCAAAATAGTCTGTCTCGGCCGAGATGGCTCTTGCCACGGCCGAGATGGAAAATTCGGCCCGGCCGAGAGGGCTTTGATTTCGGTCGAAACAGAGACATTTCCGCCACTTCCGACCCTTCTGCGCAGTCTCACGGTTTTGGCCATAACTTTTGCATCCGAACTCCGATTGATCCGATTCCAGTTGCGTTGGAAAGCTAACTCAAAGATCCTTCAAATACCATGCTCCATTAGCTCAGATTCCATCGGTGGAAGAATATGTGACTTTTTCTTTCAACATCTGCTGCTTTCGGAACGGGTTCTCCATTGGATTTGGCCTAAAATCTGCGAAATCTTACCATAGCAAGCATAATACCCTCTAATATATACTCATGCTCAGTTTATTAAAGAAAACAAACTAAAATGCATAAAAGAAAAGAAAAACAATCCGATAAGAGTGTAGAAAAACGAGCTTATCAACCACCTTTAGAAGTGTTTAAGGTTCCTTCCGAACTGTCCTTCTTTTGCAGCTTCAGTACCCGTCCTAATCAATTCCTTTACAAGATTTTGACTGCTGGATACTTTCTATAAAGAAAGCAATCCCAATGATTGGAGATTCTTGAATCAATTCAAGAATCTCTCATATGAGTGTCAGACGTACAATGAGACACTCAAGTTGTTGAAGGCTTTTCGATATCTCTGTGATATGCCTTTCAATAGAACTGCTCTTAAACCTTTTTGGAATCTTTCGAATAATATATATTTGTGTAAGAGTGTGAGCAGCTTTTTGTATCTTCCTTTGACTTGCCTTTTATAGTTGGAGATTCGAAACTCGAGTCGGCATTTCCGTTTAGACATAATGGATCTTTCATTTAATTGCAGGTAGCTTTTTACCAACTTTTCTGTCTCCGTACAGGCTTTTCCGACCTACTTCTGACAGGTCTAGTCTTTGCGTGTTGGTCAGAATGACGGTGTAGCAGTCGTTGAGATTTGCTTTGCTGAGCTTTTCTGAAATGGGCTGCTGGATATCTTTTAGCATACATGCTGGACTAGATGTTTGTCTCTGCAGCAAATGCTCTTCTGCTACCTTTGACTTCGGATTGCTAACGCCCTTAGCAATCTATGATGTGTTAGCAAATGCTGCTTCCTCAGCATTCTGCTATCACTAGCTTTCTTCCTCTTTAGCATTCTCTGATGTTTGCTGAGAGTGCCTCAATCAACCTACTCTATTACAACTCAATATTCACCCTATACAGGACATTACAAGAGTTGCTAAGCTATGCTAAGGTTTAGCAATGATCGGCCGTCTACTAAGGTTTGATCCAACAAAACCTTTTACAATGTGATCCTAAGGAGAGTTCAGGAATATTTTCCCAACAATTTCCCCCTTTTTGGTGCGATCAAAGCTTACTAAGGATTGCAGAGACTTAGTATCGAAAAATTCTGAGTTACAAGGAAATTTCTAGACAAACTATCTCAGAATCTTACTTGCTTTAAGTCCTTAGCAAAAGATCTTCTGTTTTAAATAAAATTCCCCCTCAAAATATGCTGGGGAATATTTTCCCTTAGTAATATTACAAATAAATCATCGAGCAAACATTTTTAACCTATCTTCCAGATTCTGATTCGTTGAATACACAGAGAGTGTATTTCAACTATTGTACGCACTCGGAAAATCAGAATTAGACAGTAAGATTTTGTCATGATTCTGATGATTTCATATAAGATTTTGAAAATACAAGTCCAGTGAAATCAGTTCAGAATCATGGCTCGAACTATGATAAAATAGAAGCTAGAGATGAGGATGACCTTAGTTCTGGGCGTCCCCTGGAGGTTTTTGCTTCTCAAGAGATTCCACCTTCTTCGTTGTCATGGCCATGAGTTTCTCCATCTGCTCGATACGCGCTTGTTGTTCTGCTTTCTGTTGTGCTTCTAACTTCATCCTTTGTTCCATCATAGTACGTTCAAACTCTTTTTCTTTCCGCAACAGCTCTGCTTCCTATGCTTTCAATCTTGCTTGCTCAGCAATCCTTCTTTCTTCCCCCTCTTTGAGCGCATCCAAAACAAAAGTGGCGAGAGACTTGTGTTCATCAAGATCTACTCTGAGAGTCACCACATTCGTTTGCACCGTAGACACGGTTTCCTCCACATGTGTGATCTTTTCAGCAATTTACCAACCTTTTGTTGAACCTCAGAGACAGAGGTTTTAACTCCAAAGATTGCTCCTCGTATATCAACAACCTCTTTTCGGACTTCTTCATTAAATCTGGCTTTCTGAATGTCGCGTTGATGTAGTGCATTGTGGAGTATGTTAACAAGGATTGAAAACTCACTTGTATCGGTTCAACAGCAATGGGAATGTCAGAAATAACCTTTTCATTTCCGTCTGCTGTGGGAGTAATCTCACCATCTCCTTCTGGAACAACAACTTCAATTCTTTGGGTGGTATCTTCCGCTGTGGTTGTGTTTGCATGTACTTCAGTAACCACATTGGTATCCATTTCCATTGAGTCAACCACTACATCCTGATTGGGATTTGAAGCAGAACCTTAAGCTTCAGAAGCTTGAAGTGAGGTAGCAGCTCGAGTATAGTCTTTCTGAAGAGTAATCATATTGAGATAATCTTGTCTCTTAGCCTCTTCTTCATTTGCCTGTTCAAGTGCGGCTAGTTCTAGGCTTCGAACTCGCAACTTCTCCTCATAAGCAGCTTTCCTTTTCTGATAAGCATCAATTGCAGCCCTTTGTCCTTTTGTTTTTTTATATTTGCTACAGACTTCTCATCCCGAGCAAACTTTGATGGGGGCAGCGACTGGGATGCAGAAAATTTTCTGTGGGCACGGATGGCTTTCAATCTTGCAATCACCTGTTGATCGGTGTACTGTTTCGTGCAGGAGGGCTGATCCATCCATTCATTCGCCCAAGATTCTTCTAAACGCCAAAAGTTGAGGCCTTTCCTGGCAATGGTAATCATCCTTTCTTCAAAGCAAAGTTCATGCATGATGTAATCCTACGTTTTCCATCGCCTGAATTGTTTACCAAGTGCCTTGCCTTTTTCTGTTCCTTCATCAATTTCAACATAGAAGACCCCGGTAATGTCCCTATTGACCTCTTGATCCACAAATGCTAAGATCTCATCACTCCAATCTCGGACATCAGCATTCAAATCATCCTCAAGCGAGACAGATGTGCACCATCGAAATACTCTTCTTGAGCGAAAGAGTTTGCCAGGTAATCCATGAAATGGGATCCTCAGTTGTTCATTCTTTAAGGTGGGATATTTTCTAAGAGTTTCGGTGTCAAATACCTTAATAGATTCCCCCACAGAATCAGATTCTGATGAACAGGTGGACTCATTCAGAAATCCAGCAGAGGAGACTTCTTGTTCCATTGTATCATCTGCTTGATCGACATTATCAGCAGCGGTTGTTGGCTCCTCAGCAACATGGACCTCTTCAGCAATATCCACCATAATTACTTCAGCTACAGTAGATTCTTCAGCATTTGTATGAGCCATGTCTTCAGCAGACGGTTCCTTTTCAGACCCAACAATATTTTCCTTAGCAGACATGTTGGTATCTTCGATCTCCTTTGCGGTTCCTGACGACCCTGCATCCTTATCTCTGGGAGGTATATCATCTGTTGCATTATGTGGTACGTCCTCCTCTGAACTATCACTTTGATTGGATTCCTTTACTCGCGACGTTTTGTATTCTGTGATACGAATCATTGTGATCTTCAGACAGATTTTTTCTTCGTCATGATTAGCAATTTCTCTATAAATACTCTCGTTCAAGATTATCCAAACATCACAACTTTCTTCCTTACCTAATCCCATAATCGCAACCTTTCCTTCCAAAAAGAAAAGCAAACTTCCTTCTCCACTGATGGATTCTCCATCAAGGACCTTAGAGATCAGGTGCAACCTGATTGTTGATGAGTCCGGTCTGTATGGGTACTATGATGAGGATTATGATGTGGCAGAGAGACTCATGGCCACATTGCAGTGGGGAGGTCTCACAGTTTGCATGTGCTACCCCTCATCGTTTCCAGGAAGAAATTCTCTGGGATTTCCTTGGTGATTGTCGTGCTGAGCAGAATGCGATTTACGGGGTGTTTCGTGGTAAGCACGTTCGTTGGACCCTTGACACCTTTTCTGAGGATTTCGGCCTTCCTCGAGGTCCGCTGTCCCTGCAGGACTATCTTGGAGCAGAGGTGGCTCCAAAATGGCAGTCATGGGAGAGATGGCGTCTTTCTCCCCGCTTTGAGTTCAGCCCAAATGTTCCAGCCTCTAGTCTTCAGACCTCATATTAGGTGATGTTCCGCATTGCCCATGGTATTCTGCTTGGAGAGGAGCCTTATGACTTTTGTTTTTCAAGGGATATGTGGCAGGTAATGATGGCTATTGACGATGTTGCCTCTGTAGACTGGGCCAGTTTCTTCTTCAAGAATGTCTGGGAAAGTGTCAAACTTTACCCTTTCATGCCACTTCGGAATGGAATGCAACTCAGCTGGTTGATGGAAAAGAGTTTTCCGGAGATTGTTGAAGGACCATCCAATCTCCAGGGAGCCGATTTCTATCCCTACAAGCCTGTTTCTCCTTTCTGAAGAATATGAATTCTGTAGTAGGCTTTTGTTGATTTTTGACTTATGATGTAATAGCCCTCTCTTTAAGATGAAATGAAGTCCTTTTGCAATGCATGTCCATCCTTTAGAAATGAAAAATTGCCTACCTTTAACATATCAACAGAATGATCTTTGACATATGTCCTCAAGACGAAAGATAGAATTTGATCTTCATCCCCTATATTCTGTTGAGCAGACACAATCTGTCTGCTGACTGCTTATCAGTGTATTTGACGTTTGCTATCATCCTAGCAGACTTCATTTAGCAAAGACCTTCATTGTATGCTGAGATGTAAGATTAAAAACTAAGAAAACCAGAAAGAATGAGAATAGCATCTCATTCATCCGCAGCAACGTCTAATTCCATCAGACCTAATTTGATGCATAATTCTTTGAATCTTGTTTCTGCTAGAGGTTTAGTAAAGATATCTGCTATTTGATCCTCCGTGCATATACGTTGAATATCAATATCCTTCTTTTCCTGATGATCACGAATAAAGTGATGTCGAATATCAATATGCTTGGTTCTGGAATGATGCACTGGATTCTTTGTGATGCACAAAGCACTGTTGTTATCGCAGTAGATTGGTACACATTCAGGGGAAATATCATAATCCTGAAGTTGTTGTCGAATCCACAAAATTTGCTGACAACAGCTAGCAGCTGCTACATACTCTGCTTCAGTGGTTGATGTTACTACCGAATGCTGCTTTTTGCTGAACCAGCTGATCAACTTATGTCCAAGGAATTGACATGTACCGCTGGTGCTTTTCCTATCAATTTTGCATCCTCCAAAATCAGAATCTGAGTAACCACTCAGAGCTAGACTGTCGGCTCTTGGATACCAAATTCCTAAGCCTTCTGTGCACTTCAAATATCTGACAATTCGCTTTGCTGTGTCTAGATGTGTTTTGTTAGGATTTGATTGATATCTAGCACATAGTCCCACAACATATGAGATATCTGGTCTGCTGGCTGTAAGATATAGCAAAGACCCGATGATCCCTCGATATAAAGTAGGATTCACTGCTTCTCCTTATTTCTCAAGATCTGCTATGCACATATTGCTGATGGGAATCCTCAAGCTCTTGGTTCTCTCTGGACAATACTTTGCTATCAGATCCCACGTGTATTTCCTTTGGTGAATGAAGATCCCTTCATTGGATTGCTGAACTTGAAGTCCAAGGAAGTAGGACATCTTCCCCATCATACTCATTTGAAAGTTACTCATCATTAGCTTGGAAAATTTATCGCAGAGATCTTGATTCTTCGAGCCAAAAATAATATCATCAACATAAATTTGCACAAGTAGAATGCTTCCTTCGTCCTTAATACAAAAGAGAGTTTGATCTATCCTCCCCTTCTTGAATCCATTGTCGAGCAGAAACTTAGACAAAGTTCCATACCATGCTCGTGGCGCTTGTTTCAAGCCATACAAAGCTTTCCTTAGCTTATAGACTTGGTTTCCATTCTCAAATCCTGGGGGTTGCTCAACATAGACTTCTTCTTTGAGCTCGCCATTTAGGAATGCACTTTTGACGTCCATTTGCATGACCGAGAATTCATGATGTGCAGCATATGCAAGAAACAACCTTATTGCTTCCAATCTAGCTACTGGAGCAAATGTCTCGTCGTAGTCAATGCCCTCGCACTGTTTATAACCTTTGGCTACAAGACGTGCTTTATTTCTCACCACCACGCCTGATTCATTTTTCTTGTTCTTGAACACCCATTTGGTGCCAATAACATTCTGATGTTCTGGTCTATCTACCAGATCCCATACGTGATTGCGAGTGAATTCAGCAAGCTCCTCTTGCATAGCATTCACCCAGTCTGGATCGCGAAGAGCATCCTCAACCTTAGTTGGTTCCTCACTAGATAGGTAGCAAGAAAACATTGTGGACCCTTGTCTTGTCAGAATAGGATCATTAATATCTCCAAGAACATCTTCTAGAGAATGAGCACGCAGCCATGCTGGTATGATAGGTTCTTCAGTATTTCCTTCTCCTTCTCAATTATTGACGTTCTCTTCATCATTCGCTTGATCCTCAACATCTGGAATGTAAGCAATTTGCTCTTCAGCAGCAGGAATTCCTTCAACAACCGGGGCTTCTGCTACAGGAACTTCATGGTCAGGAGCTTCTTCTTCAGCAGGTACTTCAGCAGCTGGTATCTCAGCAGCTCCTCTGCCAAGATCTTCAGTAGCACCTACTCCTTCAGCAACAGATGGAGAATTTGAAATCTCATCATCTAAGTCATCAAGCGGGTCAAAGATATCTTTTTGGGAATTGGCCTCAGCATGATCGTTTGCATCACTGGCCTGGTCAACAGTTTGATCATCTGCTGAATGTTTCTGGATTGGATTGAAATCACTCATAGACTTAGTCGGGTTAATTCGTAAGTTTTCAAAAGAATTCAGAATCGATTGACCATTGACATCATTAGTCTCATGATTGTCAACCTTCGTCTCTTTTATAGCTCTGCGCACTAAAGTAGATTCATCAAAAATAACATTGCGTGTTATTTCCACAATTCCAGTAGTCTTGTTTAACACTCTATAACCTTTGTGAGTGGGGTGACCATATCCCAGAAGTACACCCTCATCTGACTTAGGTGAAAAAGTGTTAAGTTTCAACTTTCCGTTGTTATGGATATAACATGTCGCACCAAAGCACGTTGATAATCTAAATTAGGCTTACGACCGTTATATACTTCGTAAGGAGTCTTGTTGAATCGGCCGGTAATGGAACTTCTGTTCTGCGTATAGCAGGCCGTCATCACCGCTTCTCCCCAATACTTAGCAGGTAGATCAGCGTTGGCTAGCATAGATCGCACTGCTTCTTTCAGCGTCCGATTCCTCCTCTCTGCTAGACCATTCTGCTGAGGAGTCCTAGCAGTGGACCTTTCATGATTTATACGAGCTTCTGTGCAAAAATCCATGAGGATTCCATTGCAAAATTCGGTTCCATTGTCAGATCGGATCCTCTTCACAGTAAACTCTTTACTATTTTGCTCTTTGAGAATTAACTCGGGTAGAATGATCTTAACCTCATCTTTGGATTTAAGCAGACGAACCCATGTGTACCTAGAATAGTCATCAACTACCACAAGAGTATATATCTTTCTACGTACAAAGGGTGGAGTGACTGGTCCAAATAGGTCCATGTGCAATAATTCAGGTATTCTTCTCTGGGTTGGAACGAAACGAAGCTTTGGTCTGCTTCCCTTGTTGACTGGCTTTGCATACGCCTTCCTTACGAAATGTGATATCATCAGGTAGACCTGCGACAAGCTCATTTCTGGCAATATGGTTAATGGTTTTGAAATTCAAAAGCTTTAACCTTTTGTGCCATAGCCATGTGGTTTCTTCTTTGCTCAGAGCTAAAAAGCATGAATGTTGTTGGCCACTTTGCCAATCAACAACATAAAGACCACCTTTCCGGATTCCTCGAAGTTTCACTTCTCCTGTAACATTGTCAGCTATAGAACAACCTGAATGAATGAAAGATACTGTGTACCCATTTTCGCATAGTTGACTTATGCTTAGCAGATTACGCTTGAGGTTGGATACGAGAGCAACATTGACAATCTTTAGTCCATTGCGCTCTATACATCCTCTGCCAAGTACTTTGCCTTTACTATTATCTCCGAACACGACAGATGGACCATATGATTTTTGAATATCTGAGAACAGTTCTTCGTCTCCCGTCATGTGCGCTGAACAACCACTGTCTAGGATCCACTCATTTGACATGCCTGATGTCTTTGCATCTGAATCTTGATCCTGCAAAAACAATTAAGTTGATTTAGGTCCCCGTTTTGTGTTGGGTCCTGAAGGGTTAGCTTGAGTCATTGTTCCTTTCGGAACCCACATTCTGGTAATCTTCAAGATTTTCTCCTTGAGATCCTTTTTGTCAACCTTCTCAACCTTTTGATGTGTGTATGCATGTGGTTGTGTGTTGTGCTTCTTCGCATTCATCGTCCTTTGGTGATACACGTATCTGGACTCGGGCCTCACACAGGTGTTTCTCCTATGTTGTGTGTAATGATGGTATTGGGGTTTCACTGAATGATATTCAATTTGTCTTCCCTGAGTAAGGATAGGATTTGGCTTCCTTGCATTTGAAACATGATGCTCAGCCTTTGTCCTTGAATTTTCTGAATAGTTCTGCTTAGCAGACCTATGATAAGAGCTTTGCTGAGATCCAGCATCTCTTGTGGTACTTTGCTGAAATCTTACATTCTGCTTGACCTTTTGCTGAGGTCTAGCATAGTGTTTGACACTCTGCTTGGGTCCAGCAGACTGTTTCATATTCTGCTGAGCGATCTTCTTAGCATCTGTCCTAGCATTCGATGATTCAGCAACTAATGTATCCTTCTCTTTGCCATCACCAAATATTTTTCCGGCAGAAACAAAGGTGATATTTCTCTTTTGCCTCGAAGTTTCATCTTCATCAAGACAACTGTGCCCAATTCCAGATCGGTCACCGTGACGTCTCTGTTGGCTTATCAGGTTATTCAAGATATCATGAATAGTCATATACGCGCAGACACACTTCTCATTGGCTTTATTTTTCAAAATTAGATTTTCTTTTTCAAGATTTTTGAAATTTTCAGAGAGTTCAGAAAATTCAGTTCTAAGTCTTGATAGCTTCTCACTATTGGACCTTAGTCTTTCGACTTCGTCGGTCAGACTTATGACTTTATGTTTAAGTGAAGAATTATCTTCTACGATAGCATTTTTCAAGGTGTATACCTTTGAAAGTTCTAAAGAAAGCTTGGTAAGATAATCTTCCTCGGAATCCAAGAAAGAATCCTCCGACTCAAATGTGTGTGCTGAGCATGAAATGTTAGCTATAGATGTTACCTCTTGATTGTCGACTGCTAGGGCCGATTCGGAAGGTTGCTCAGCATCAGCAGATGGTTCACCATCCTCAACAATTCTTGCCATGAAAACCATGAAGGCTTCCTCTTCCTCGTCAGTAGGGTAATATTCGTCTTCGTTGTCAGGAATATCTGGGACTTCTGTCCGTGTCAGCAACGCCTTTGTCACAGCTCGAACCGCTCGTCTTTCAAATCTTTGCCGCAAACGTTCTATTTCTTCAGGACTCACCTTTGGACAGTCATGCTTCAGGTGATCAGGAGATTTGCATTCAAAACATGTCCTTGTCTTTTTCTCAGTAGGGTGCTGCATCGAGGTTGCCTTTTCCTCCTTTTCGGCATTTGCTTCCAGAATAATATTCTGTATCTTCTTCATCTGCTCCTCCAACTCGTTTATCTTTTCATCTTCACTATTTGAGTTAAAAGTTGAGGAAATCTCCTTTGTCGGTGTTGCTGGTGTTGATCTCTCCTGGTTATGGAACGGTTTCCTAGGATATTTCCATTTGTTTCCATCCTTTTTGACAAAGTATGCTACGTCTTCTTGAGTTCCAGCCCTGTTGCATTAGGATGTACTATAGCAGCTTCGTTCTTCTTCGACTGCTGAATAATGAATTCATGCGCCTTTAATTGAGAGAAAACTTCAGCGGTAGACATATTGCTAAGATCCTTTTCACTCAAGCTTGTCATCTTGACAAAACAATCACTTCTGGGGTAAAGCTTGGATATAATCTTGTTATTCATTTCCCCTTTGTCATATGTCATGCCGACATTTTTGAGTTCTCCTATGATAGTGTTGAATCTTTCTTCCATCAGCTGAATGGTTTCACCAGGAACCATAACGAAGGATTCGTATTTGTCCACAGCTACTTGTAGCTTATTTCACTTCATTTGTTCCGTCTCCTGAGAAACTTCACAGACGTACTCCCACATCTCTTTTGTTGTGTTATAGTCTAGAGCTTTGTCAGACATCAAGGGAGGTAGACAATCCATGATTAATTTCATGGCGACAAATTCCAGTTGGCCTCTCTTTTTATCTTCAATAGTCCATTCCACGTAGGGTTTCTTCACCATCTCAGGTCTGGGTGGACCATCAACAGGTCCAGGTGGTGCAGTGTTAACCTTCAGGATATCTATAGGACCAACCGTGAAAATGTCCCTCATTTTTGGATGTATGCTCTGCAACTGGATCATGGCCTTCTTCTTCCAGGTTTCAAATCCATCCTTGTTGTACTTTAGAAGAGCGTGGTTCGTCATTTTGATTATCTTCGCCTTTACCTGAGCTATGTAAGACACAGATACAAGCAATGCAAAGAAAACTAGGATCTATGTCATAAGCGACTCAGAAGCAGTCGGTTTTTCAACCTCCTGCTCTGATACCACTTGTTGGTCCCTAAGATCAGAGTCGTCGTGGTAGCGATAAAGTATAAACACGAAATGCAGCGGAATAATATAGCGTTTACTTGTATTTATGTTATTTTCAAATAGGGTTTTGTTCAAGTTTACTTACGTTCCTTCTTGCAGTTATACACTAGCAACTCCGTTGTTAGGTTTTAAATCACAGTCGCACAATAAGCAATAAAATAGTAATCAGCAAGAGAACACAAGGTTTATAGTGGTTCGATCAAATGATCTACGTCCACTCCTGAACCGTATCGCTAAGAATTTCACTAAGAAAGTATACGGTGTACAAAGAGTTGCCTTTCCAGTAAAGCAGGCAGCCGACGTAAGGTCTGGCTACTTCACGGCTATCTTCCGATACTCTGAACTTCTCAGGTGTGGCTCTGTCTGAGTCAAGGGCGCACCTTTGTAAAACTCGCTTTTACCACCTTTGGAAGTGTTTAAAGTTCCTTCCGAACTGTCCTTCTTTTGCGGCTTCAGTGCCCGTCCTAATCAATTCCTTTACAAGAAATTGATTGTTGGATACTTTCTATAAAGAAAGCAATCCTAATGATTGAAGATTCTTGAATCAATTCAAGAATCTCTCATATGAGTGTCAGACGTACAATGAGACACTCAAGTTGTTGAAGGCTTTTCGATGTCTCTGTGATATGCCTTTCAACAGAACTGCTCTTAAACCTTTTTGGAATCTTTCGAATAATATATATTTGTGTAAGAGTGTGAGCAACTTTTTGTATCTTCCTTTGACTTGCTTTTTATAGTTGGAGATTCGAAACTCAAGTCGGCATTTCCGTTTAGACATAATGGATCTTTCATTTAATTGCCGGTAGCTTTTTACCAACTTTTCTATCTCTGTACACGCTTTTCCGACCTACTTCTAACAGGTCTAGTCTTCGCGTGTTGGTCGGAATGACGGTGTAGTAGTCGTTGAGATTTGCTTTGCTGAGCTTTTCTGAAATGGTCTGCTGGATATCTTTTAGCATACTTGCTGGACTAGATGTTTGTCTGCGCAGCAAATGCTCTTCTGCTGCCTTTGACTTCGGATTGCTAACGCCCTTAGCAATCTGTGATGTGTTAGCAAATGCTGCTTCCTCAGCATTCTGCTATCACTAGCTTTCTTCCTCTTTAGCATTCTCTGATGTTTGCTGAGAGTGCCTCAAGCAACCTACTCTATTACAACCCAATATTCACCCTATACAGGACATTACAAGAGTTGCTAAGCTATGCTAAGGTTCAGCAATGATCGACCGTCTAGTAAGGTTTGATCCAACAAAACCTTTTACAATGTGATCCTAAGGAGAGTTCATGAATATTTTCCCAACAAAATGCAATATGTTTTTTCATGCGAGATCAACAAAAAAATTAAAATTAATTATCTTTCATACTGTAGAAAATATTATAGTTGTTATAAAAGTTGATCATACATTACTTGTTTTTAATTATGTAATTTTTTTTTGTTATATTATATAAAGTCTTAATATTTCAAATAGTCATTTTAGTAAAACACATATCAATTTTAGCCAATTTTATCACGTCATCACAAATTTAGCCAAAAGTACAAATTTTAGCATTAGAATTAGTTTAAAAATGATTTGATTGCAAATATTTTGACACTAATGTCAAATCTATTAGTTAAAATTAGTTTTTAACTAATTTTATAGACATATGAGCCTAAATGAATTGTTTTCTCGTTAAAATAATTAATTAGGGTAGCACTCGATTTTTATTTTGCTTCACGTATAAAATTGTAGTCTCACTCAACTTTTTTTTGTTTTTCATGTATAAAATTTGATCGAGTCGTACTCTGTAGCAGTCAGTCACAATCGGGGTGGCAACCTTGTCGGCCACTGACTCAATGTGATTCATTGTCAGTGAGTCTCACTCGTGGTCGCACTCGCCATCTCAGTCGGTCTGAGTCAGAATTTTTATTTTTTAAAAAAAATTAATAAATATTTTGTAAATATTTAAATGGGATCGCACTCGGTCCCTCAGACATATTTATTTATATCTATTATTGTAATAATTTTCTCACATCTCAAATTCAAATAAACCTGAAAAGTTATGACACAAATCTGCCAAATATATTTTTTGCTAAATTCGAAACATATACATAAAAGTGATTAAAATTGATATGTATTATAGCCAAATTGGCTATTTCAAATATTTTCTCTTATATAAATGTATATTATTATATTATATAATGCATGTTTGTTAGGTATATATATATAATGAATGTTTGCTAGGTATATAATGCATGTCGAGGTCAATATAATGAATGCAGTTGCACAATATAATGCATGGAATTATAATATATAATGTAAAATATGATAGATAAAATGCAATATGTTTTTTTTAGCGAAATCATTATTCATCATTATATTTGCACTTGTTATGTATTACTCCCTCTGTCCCGTTGAAGTAGTCTCACTTTCCATTTTTGTTTGTCCCATAAATTAGTCCCACTTTCCTAAAATGGCAAATTTTTTCACACTCACTAATAAAATATTAATTCCACTACACTCACAACTATTAATCTCCGTGCCGAAAAGAAAAGGGACTACTTATAAGGGACGGAGGGAGTATATAGTAATAACATATGCATTATAATGAAAGTAATATAATTTTTCTCTATAATAAAAGTAAGACCATATATAATATACATAATTCTTGTAACAGTACACGAATTCTTATATAATGAATGCAGTTGCACAATATAATGCATGAAGTTATAGTATACAATGCAGAATATGATAGATAAAATGAAACATGTTTATTTCAGCGAAATCATCATTCATCATTATATTTGCACTTGTATTAATAACATATACATTATAATGAAAGTAATATAATTTTTTTCTAAAATAAGAGTAATGTCATATTATAATGCAGGAAGATATTTGTAAGGGTGGAAATATTTAAAAATAACCCTTTTCATTATCTATATCATGAAAATACCCCTTCTTATGAAAATATACTCTAAATACCCCAAAAGTACAATATTTGTACTTTTTCTGATTTTTGCACAAGAAATCATGCAATCATTGCTGAGATGATTTTAAAAAGAAGTGTTATGTTAAAAACTAATTCAAAAATATTTTTTTTTTAAAGTGGATCGGTATTAAAATGAAAATAAGTCAAAGAAATTAATTTTTTAAAAAAATTAGGTCAGGAATCAGGTCATGATGTTTTCTTCCTGACCCATTTCCCTACCACACTTAAATAATTGTTCAAAAATTTGGTAGGGATCGCGTCATGATGGGGTCTGGATCGGGTCAGGATCGGGTCATGAATGGGTGTTCCTGACCTATTTCCCTACCACTTACAATTAAGTGATAATTTGTTGGGTCGGGTCATGAAGGGGTCTGGAATGGGTCATGATCGAGTGATCCTGACCCACTTCCCTACCACTAACAATTAAGTGGTCAATTATTGGGTCAGGTCAGGAATGGGTCATGAACGTGTGATCATGATCCAGTTCCCTACCCAGTACATAATGTCATAAAAGAGCTCACGGGTAAGAATCTCAATCATGCATGCCAAATAGCTTTACTTTTTTTACTAAACGAGTGATAGCATGTTACTCGTACAATGCAATTCACATGACTGAAAAACCCCCGCCTTCGCCCTGAGCCGCCCCACGAGAGGGAATAGGCGACTCGCTGTCCGGCTTCTGCAAGTTGTTGTAGCTTACCAGGTATATTTGTATCGGTATGGAGCCATCGTCGCTTGGCATAGAGCTATTGTGGTGCCCGCTTATTGTGTTTAAAGGCTTCCCCACAGCTCTGGTATAGGAACTGGTATCGGGTTTTACACGTGCGCCTTTGGGGAAGGCCGCCTCCCAGTATATACCAATCATGGCCATCTCGTCTACCAGCAACGCTAAAAAGCTTGCCTTATCGTTGCCACTTCTCAGAAAACCCGAAGCACAACCGAAGGGTCGCAAGGTGTTGCCGATAGTTTCCATGACTATATACGATAGACCGAAAAGAGCCACCCTCAAGGTCTTGTTTTTCTTGTTGTTATTTCGCCATTTCTTGAGCTACAGCCCGCCTATTGGTAGAAGCGGGCCAAGGAGGGCCTTGAGTTGGAGTTTGAGCCCTTTTTAAGAGTCTTATAGAGTTACTTATAGAGCCTTGTAGCTCCTTATTGGATGACCCTATATCCCCCCTTATCTTCCTCTTATAGTCCGATGAAGGCTTGGGGGATGGGTATCCAACAAGCCAGACCGAGTAAGGTCTTTCTCTCCCGGGTGAGCCCCCTCTCGTAGCACCTAAAAGCACAGAGAGAAGGGGGCGAACACCAGAGAGAAAACATGGAACCAACCCCGAATTAGGCTCTTAGCCTAGATTCGATAGGGGCTGTACCGTAGCAGAGGGGAGGGGCTTGAAATACAGATGACTGAATTCAGTACACTGTATTGATCAATCAAATCAATTATTGTAGAAATTATTTATTTACAGCCTTACATGCTCATTTGAAATCACCGAATAACCAAAATTTCCTTCAGTGCTTTCTCAATCTTTTCTTTATTCAATCTTCCTTCAAACTTCTTAAACTCTAAATTTCATTATTTTACGAAAATGGAGAATTGGTGTTCTGTGTTTGTTCACTATAATCGACAATTCGACGCATCTTGCAAGTATGTCGGTGGACAAGAAAGATTGGTTTACTTACCAATGACCGATCTTTCTATACTTGCATTACGATCCAACATTCAGTCGATTTTCGATGCAGAATATATTCACGGTCAGTATAATCTTTATTATATTACTCAAACTCGAAGCAACAAATTTGTTAGATCATTGTTAACGACGGATGTCGAGCTGCTCCGGCTCTGCAGTCCTAATTTGGAGCCCAATATTTATGTTATTATGAGTAATACAATGAATATTGGTGTTGGGAGTTCATATCGGGAGGCATCTCCATACAGACCGTTTATGGCGTCAAGCAGTCCACCGAGGTATACCCATTACAGTCCAACTCCGGAAGACCTTGCTCGATTTGGATCTTCCATGTATTTTGATATGGGTTCTCAAGGCGGAAGTGGTGGTTCACATGTCCCAGATTTGAACTATGAAGCTCCTCCAGAAGACAATGAAGTGCCCGACAACAACCAAGAGGCCGACGATGAGGAAGTCGGTGTGGTGGAGCATGATGACTCCGATGAGGCCGACCTTGATGAGGACTCATCTGAGTCCGGTGATGAAGACTTCCGGATGAATTGTACAGTTGCAGAGTTTTCTGCATGGATTAGATCAGTCGGCGGCATGAGTGCTTTCATTTCAAATCTTATGCTGAGCAATCCTCTACCAGAAAGCTCTCAAATTCAAGGAAATTTAAATAATTGGTTAGTCCCAGTTATGTCATTGGATACAACTGATTCAACTGAGGTGGTGAGAGACGTATCAGCTATACTGGATCAGGAATTGACTAAGGGTGCCATGTTCTGGACAAAAGATGATCTATTTATTGCTGTTAGGCTATGGCACATGGAGCACCGTCAAGAGTTTAAAGTAAAGCACTCGGATAGCATCCGTGTAGATTATATTTGCAAACGACAAGAGAGTTGCACATTTCGTGTAGGTGCAAGGTGCATAGATGGTTGCTGGATTGTCAAAAAGTTTCAACCAAATCATAATTGCAAACTGAATCTTGCTTTCGTTGGAGCCAGAAATATTAGTTCGAAAGTAGTTGCAGCCTATTTTGCCCGAAAGATGCGTCAGCAAGGGCATATAATCAAACCGAAAGGAATTATGGCCGAACTGCAACAATCATTTGGCATTCGGGCTAGTTATGGGGTTGCACTACGATCACGAAACGCAGCTATTTCGTTGTTGTATGGAAGTACAGCTGATTCATTTAAGCTACTGCCTAAATACCTTGAGGTGCTTCGTCAATACAATCCGGGCACGATCACTGATCTGGATCTCGCACCTGATGGAACATTCAAACATTGTTTTGTCTCCCTGGGTGTATCTAGAAGTGCTTTCATGAGCAATTTATTAAGGCAGGTTATTGATGTTGATCCACGCACTTAAAGGGAAGAAGCAAAGGCATCTTATTGGTTGCTGTTACCAAAGATGACAACGAAAATGTCTTTCCACTTGCTATTGGTGTTGGTCCAATCGAGAATGACGAGACATGGATCTGGTTTATGACTCGATTGAGGTTGACTTTTGGATGCAGTGATCAGTTATTGATTGTATCTGACCAACACATTAGCATTGCAAATGCGATGAGGGAAGTATACCCAGATACACCACACGGGCTCTATTTTTACCATCTCCAAAATAAATTAACGGGCTATGGTCCGACTGTTGTGAAGTTGTACTATCGGGCTGCTTATGCTTATCGTTTGTCGAGCTTCACACAAGCTATGGATAAAATATTACAATCAAAACTTGCTGCCTACGAGAAGCTGGTGTCAGTAGGACCTGAACGGTGGTCAAGGTGCAAGTGTCCAGTTCGTCGATACAGTTTTTTGACTTCAAATGCAGCTGAGGTTTTCAATGCAAGGTTGTTGGAAGCTCGACGATTGCTTGTGTGCTCGATAATTGACACTTATCGTGGAATTATCGAACAATGGTTCGATCAGAGACGAGTTAAGGCACAAGGGCGAGATGATGAGTTGACTGAGGAGGCTGTCCAGAAAATTTCTCCATTGGTAGATGTTGCTAAGACATACACAGTCGGCCGAATCTCTGGCAATGAATTTAAGATCACTGATGGTGAGCGAACTTGGAAGGTCGACCTTTCAGTGTGGACGTGTGAATGCCGTGAATTCCAACTAGACCTTATGCCTTGCTCTCATGCATTAGCTGCGATTCGGTAATAATTAATTTGATTTAAGTTTTTTATTTTACTGTATTTAATTTCAATAAGTTGATTTTAATTGAACAGGTATAAGGGGGAGAATTTCTATGACTATATTAATGATTACTATAAGACGAGTAGTTGGAGAGAAATATATGGTGGAACTGTGAATTCTCTTCCACCTCAAAATGAGTGGGTGGTTTCATCTGAGGCTTCATCAATCATAGTATTACCTCCAAATATAACACGTCAATCTGGTCGCCCAAGAAATAGTCGACGTCCATCCGGTGCAGAGCACTCACAAGCATCTAGTAGTAGACAACGCGCTCCTAAAAGATGCAGTATCTGTAGATCCGATACACATACGAAGCGCAATTGTCCGGATAGAGTGCCCGAAACTTAATTGAATTTTGCATTATTTATATATGTTGTATTACTTATGGATCGTAAGTTTTAATTTTATTTATGCATGTTGTATGAATTATGGATCGTAAGTTTTAATCTTATTTTATTTATATTTTATAAATTGTATTGTTTATCTTGATTGTATTATGTTTGATCGGATAAAAAATGTGTAGGAAATGGGAAGGGAAATGGGTCATGAAGGGAGATGGGTAGGGAAATGGGTCATGAAGGGAGATGGGTAGGGACATGTGTAGGGAATGGGTCATGAAGGGAAATGGGTAGGGAATGGGTCATGAAGGGAAATGGGTAGGGAATGGTTCATGATCGATCCTGACCCGTTTCATGACCCATTTCCCTACCAAGAAAATTATAAAAAAACAAATAATTTTCATAAATCGAAACATACCAAATCAACCAATCGAAACATAATTTTCATAAATCGAAACAAAAAAACTCATTCATTCGCAACATACCAAATCAAACAACAACATAAAAAATCAAACCAAAAATTCATAAGTTCGAAACAAAAAATCAAACAAATATTCATAAATCGATTACAAAACCAAGCAAATATCCATTAGTCATTCAAATATTCATAAATCGATTACAAAACCAAACAAACATCCATTAGTCATTCAAATATTCATAAATCTATTACAAATATCTCAATATGAAAAATCAAATAGCATACAAGACATGAATTCTCGATATGTCCCAATGTTCTCGGGCTTCTCAATCCATTCTCGGGTCGGGCGGCTAGAAGAAAACATATCCATCATGACGCATGTATAAAAAGCTTCGCTTCGTGGAACCACAACATAGAACTTTGCACACCATGAAAATGTCATACGTTGTGTATGAATATCTTGCAAACCTAGTGTGTTTTTCGTCCAATATTTACCTGTAGTCAAATATAACCTAAAGTTATCGGTCATCTTTCGTAAGGTCGCGACTCTCCTTTCCTTTTGCTCCTCAGTGGTTCGCTGACAGTAAGGATCATACACATCCACTGTCCACGATGGAAGATGTATCTGAACTGCGTGCCAATGCCCAAGAAAGTGGCAAGGTATAAGAAACTACAAAAAAATAAAATGAGTTAAATTAAATAATTTCATTTGCGATTAATTAATGAAAAAATAAACACTTAAATAATATAATATCATAATTGCTTACCTTATCAGCATCATACCAATCCTTAGACGTGGCAGCGTCAATTCCATAAATGAATTGCAACAGTGCATCGGACACACGTCCATCTTTTACAGCCCGATAGTTATTCCGCATTAGATCCTAACAAAAAAATAATTTTATTTTACACAAAGTAAAAAATAAATATTAAATGAGAGGAAAGTAAGACTAACAAAAACTTTCTACGAACTATCCGAACTTTAGAGGATTCTTGTTGATTCATCCGGAACTGCATGGCCATAGTCCACCAATCAACATAATACGGCGCCAAATCATTACTTAGGTTTTCAAGTTGATTGAAAAACTCTTGAGTAAATATGATCTCCTCTACTTGAGAAGTACGGAACTGACCAGGTCCTGCAGTCCTGAACTGAATGTAATTTTCATATAATTGGAAGGTGACCCCTACAGGACGTCCATCATCAACCTAAAAAAAACATCAATAAAAACTTAGAAACACATAAAACATTATACATTATAGCACGATCATACTAAGAAAAAAAGAAACTATACCTCCTCAGTGGCAGCGGCCTGACCAAACTGGCTAGCACTCGGTCCCCCTAACTCTCCAACATAAACTAGAGTCTGATCAGAATGCCCGGAATGCACGAAATGCTCAGAATGCTGGGGTGAGGAGCAACATATCTCTTCTAAGTGGTACGAGATGCTTGGTCTGTGCTGGGACTGACGAGAGGTGCTAGGTCTGTGCTCAGAATGTCGGGAGGGACTCCGTCTCTGCTCCGACTGGCAGGATGCACTCCGTCTGTGCTCAGAATGCCGGGAGGGACTCCGTCTCTGCTCCGACTGGCGGGATGCACTCGGTCTGTGCTCAGAATGCCGGGAGGGACTCTGTCTCGGCTCCAACTGGCGGGATGCACTCGGTCTGTGCTCAGAATGCCGGGAGGGACTCCGTCTCAGCTCCAACTAGCGGGATGCACTCGGTCTGTGCTCAGAATGCTGGGAGGGACTCTGTCTCGGCTCCAACTGGCGGGATGCACTCGGTCTGTGCTCAGAATGCCGGGAGGGACTCCGTCTCAGCTCCAACTAGCGGGATGCACTCCGTCTGTGCTCAGAATGCCGGGAGGGACTCCGTCTCTGCTCCAACTAGCGGGATGCACTCCGTCTGTGCTCAGAATGCCCGGAGGGACTCCGTCTCTGCTCCAACTGGCGGGATGCACTCCGTATGTGCTCAGAATGCCGGGAGGTGCTAGGTCTGTGCTCGGAGTGGCGGGAGTTGCTGCGTCTAAAGCCCTCGGCATCTGTACAATGGGCACAACGTCCTGACCGAAATAAATCGGTCACCACTTGGGTCAACTGCTGCGTCTACTCAGCCACCAGTCGGGTAAAATGAGGGATAACTCTCTCTGAGACTACCTCATTCACTATGCCACGGATCCTATCAACAATTCTGCGCGATCTAGATGTCTCATGAGAATCCCCACTAGATGAAGATCTTTGCTCCCTCCGACGAATGCGCCTACGTGAAGAAGACTCTGGTATATCATGCCCTGTAGCATGTCCCTCATCCTCCAGATGCTCCCCTCGATGCTCATCCTCATGTCCCTCATCCTCTATCCTCAAAGGACGTATCGGGTTTTCAGGATACCGATAATTTATAGATAATGCCTTCGGCATTTGGGAGGAAGTGTAGTACACCATAGATTGCTCCTCTTCTCCAGGGATTAAGTTACGAGAAGCTTCTATCTGCAATACAAAATAAAGTTAATAAAATGATACGGTGATTACAAATATACAAATAACATACCTGTTCTCGAGCAAAAAATGACATCCAATTCATTGCAGCAGGCCTAGTAAACTTCAATTTTATAAACCGAGGAAGATAGGTGGAGTGTTCCAAAATAGCACAAGCACCACCCAGCACCGGAATGGTCTCATAGGCCCAAATCTTCAAAATCATTTTAATGTTTAGAAAATGATCATATAATAAATAATAATAACAAATTCAGTAAAAAAAATAAATTATACCTGTAATATCCAAATGGGACTGCCCAAACTCAATGTAGGTCCAAGTGCATCTCTAGAAGTGGGGGCAAGGTTTAAATAGTAGTGTAACGACTTTAAAGCGTATGCCCCCCACGGGAAAGAGTTCCATTTCCCCCAATCATCTACTAAAACATAAACCCAATTTTCAATCTTACGTTTCTCTGAATAGCCTAAGACAAAATACACTAAAGCTAATATATTAGCTACTCTCAAGTACAACTCATGGTCAGTGTTCTCTACATCTGCACTCTTAAATAATCCTAACAACTCCTTAGCTGTAACAGATTTACCACGACAAAATCTCTTAAATACTGAGGTCTCAGAAGGATCACAAGGAGCACATGGATCAAAATCAGTTTCTCCGAATAGAAAACCAGTGATTAGAGCAACCTCACCAGGACCAAAATAGATACACTGCCCACCAATAAGAAACGCTAAAGTATTTGGGTCATTACTCCTAATTTGGTAGCTTAAAAGCTCCACCAATGGTTGCGATGCACTAGTACCATTTTTTGCCCAATGTAAAAGATTACCAAACTGCCCATTCCTAAAATTATTCACTAAATCCTCACGCCCTAATTTTTCTAATGTAGTCTTAATGATATCCAATGTGGACACTTTGGTGCATAAATTCACCTTAGTAATTGTACCATGTAAGCAATATCTAATCCATTGAACCTGCACAAATTATACTAAAATCTAAAAATACAATCATAACATAATAACAATGTAATATTTAAAAATTACAACATTTCAATACGTTTACATACTAATCAATTTAACAACAAAAAAATCAATTTCAAACATCAAGTAAATCAAATTAAATTCTATAAAATAAAATTTTGAAATAATCGCATAAACCCAAATATATCACAAACAAAATTTAAACAATATAACACATAAATTCCATAAAATTAAAAAATATATCACGTAAACTAAACATATTGTCCAAATACCTAAATTAGAAATCTAAACATATTACTCAAAATTTGACCAATAAAAATCAACAAAACACGGTTGAAAGTAAAAAAAAAAATAACATACATTGTTGGGCAGCTCCTCCATTCTCGTTCCCGACCTTCCCAACCACAAAATAGAGGTAAAATGTTGAGTGTATTTGACGGCGACGCTCAAGGAGGGGGGGACCAGTTTTTTGCAATTTTGACTGGTTCGTTCGTGTAATTTAGGATATAGGGCAAAATTTGTACTGGGTCGGGAACCGGGTCATGAAGCGGGTCGGGAATGAGTGGAATGGGTCGGGATCTTCATGATTCGGATAAAGATAAAGTTATACATATGGTAAGGATCTGGGTCGGGAATTGGGTCATGAAGCGGGTCGGGAACGGGTGGATTGGGTCGGGATCTTCATGATTCAGATAAAGAAAAAATTATACATATGGTAAGGATCCGGGTCGGGAATCGGGTCATGAAGCGGGTCGGGAATGGGTGGAATGGGTCAGGATCCTATAGATTTGGGTTATGATACAATTATACATAAGGTCAGAATCCGGGTCAGGAAATGGATCAATAACCGGGTCGTGATCAATTTAATTAAGTCTTGATTGGGTCAATATCCGGGTCATGATCCGGATCATGACCCAGTACTGTTCTCAACTTGTTTTTTTAGAAAATATATAGTTTAAGATTAAATTTATTGTTTTTTTGGGTAGGAAAATAGTCGGGAAATTTTTTTTCTGGAATTTTACAACATTTAACTTCAAAATTAAATCAAAATAAGTTAAACAATCATTGAATTCAGAAAAAAGTACAAATTTAACAAGAAATCTGACACAATATTGTCCTTGGGGTATTTAAGATACATTTTCATAAGAAGGGGTATTTTTGTTATGTGTCTTATTCATTTGGGGTATTCCAGGTTTTGCCTCTTTGTAAGGTATATAATGCATGTTTCCTAGGCATATAATGCATGTTTCTTATGCATATATTGCATGTTTGTTAGATATATAATGCATGTCGAGATTGAATATGCAAATAGAATCTTAAATAAGTACAAAATGACAAAAATACCTTATAATGCAGGTTTTTTTAGATAAAATGGCCGAAAATTCTAGTAAAATCCTGAGCGTACATTCATCAAAATCAATGGCGAGGATTAGTTCTTATTTCTCATGGTAAAAAGTGTTCTCACTGGATCGCATCCATATATATATATATATATATATATATATATATATATATATTATCATTATATACCAAACATGAAATCATAAATAGCTGCAGCTCATCTTTTTTAATAAACTGCTAGGTGTTTCGTTTCATCAGTCTGGAAATGTGGAATGCTTCAATGGAAGAATGAATTGTGAGGTAAACTGTTAATCCCACTCACTTACACAAATGGCTAGAGTTTGACATTTTTGTACTCCAGTTTTTGGGGTCACCAGTACAGATTTTATGGTTAAGAGCATACCAATAAGATGGAAAAATATTGAAATCAGTGGTAATTGCACAATACAATTTATCTCATATATATCTGGCTAGTTTCAGCTGTTAAATTTGATGGCTATTTTCTTGAGTACCTGCAGTCCCTTCTGTCCAGAGATAGGAAGATGCCTCTTCAATGTCTCCATTCTATTGATTAAGCATTATAATGTTATTCAAAGATACACAATATGAGCAGGGCACAAAAGCTATGTTTGAAATAAAATGGCATGCTTACAATTGTCCTTCTACTTCTATAACTATTTAGGAAAACCTGTAACTTTTTGTGAACCATATTGCAGGCATAAATCTAATCCTATGGTCATGCAACAATTATAATAACTCTTACTTTTTATTCATTTGAATTTGAAGCCCCTAAAAGTTCCTAGGCATGTGATAGCGTATTTTGCAACACACTATTCTGCAAGTGCACAGACCACTGTAAAGGGCAAGTAATAATTTATCGATCTCAAGTATTGCAAGTTCGAATAATTAAGCACTTTAATACAAATATTTTTACTACTATCTAGACACTTTGATAAAAGAATGAGTTTGTTTAAACTAGGGGTGAGCAAAACCGAACAAAAAAACCAAACCAAACCGTAAACCGGTGGTTTTGGTTCGGTTCGGTTTGGTTTATATATTAATTTCGGTGCGGTTCGGTTTAGATTTTTTGAAACCGCTAAAATTCGGTTTGGTTCAGTTTTAACCAAAATATGGCGGTTCGGTTCAGTTTCTGTTCGGTTTGGTTTGGTTTCGGTTCGGTTCGGGCGGTTTGGATATGAATTTGTAGATTTGAACTTAGATTTGAATTGTTATTTATGAACTTTTGTATTTGGATTTATGAGTTAGACTTGTTTGTTGAACTTGTGAGATTGTATTTGGTGTATTTGGACTTTTAATGAATGTTGGAACATGAAAATGTATGTTTTAATTCAAGCATTTTGAAAAATATGTGGAAAAAGTTCGGTTTAAACCAAAACCGTGCGGTTTGGTTCGGTTCGGTGCAAACCGCCAAACCAAACCGAAACCGTCCATTCGGTTCGGTGCGGTTTCGGTGCGGTTTACATAATCCTAGCGGTGCGGTTCGGTTTGATTTTTTAAGATCTGCGGTTTGGGCGGTTCGGTTCGGTTTTCAAACCGAACCGACCGTTGCTCACACCTAGTTTAAACTAGGCAATTTTAAAAAGTAAATAATCAAAAAGGAATTTAAAGATTAACTTGGAGAATATAAAGAAAATAGGATTCCAGGGCAATCCACTATGATAAATACTTATGCAAGATTCATTCAATCTAATTCCAATTTAATCACGAATATGTTATCAGACGATTCTCTCGAACTCTAAACCATAACATGGAAATAAAAAGCCTAATGACTCCTCTCGGGTACGCAGAAGGAATTCTACTCTTGATTAAAACCCTTCAATAACTCAAATTCCTCTCGGACATTTCATTTATCAAATCTAATTATCCTGCAACTTATTGATAAACCTAGACCTCTCAGTTCAAGAAATATCAATCAAATCGCCATCAATGGCCAATATCAAGCAATTAATTAAACCTCAGGATAATCAGAATGCGAACAGAAAAGGAAAATTAAATTAAATAAACATTTACATAAAATTCATCAAGTTTCAAAACCCTAGAATCCAATATGGATTTAGCCAGACATGCTAAATTCCATCAACAAAAAGGAAGAAAGAAACAAAGGCATGGAAATATAAAACCAAAGAACCGTGGTCTTCAATCTCAAATCCTCAATCTTCGTTCTTCGAATTGTGTTGTGTTCTCTGCCTTTTCCAAACTTTAAAACTCTAAAACTATGGGAAAGTAACGTTTTTACACCTTGGGAGCCTCTATTTATATCTATCTCCTTCAAACCCAAAAAAATATGGGCTTCACATTAATTTTTGCACTTTTTTATCCATTCGGTGACCCGTAAAAAAGAAATGGTGACCGCCATTTTTGCACTTGGGTCGCCATTCTTGCGCCGAAAGAAATATGAGAAAAATACAAAAACGGCGACTCGTTTACAAAATCAGCTACCGCCGTTTTTGGAATGTGGGTCTCCATTCTTGTCACGAAGGGAATTTACACATTTTCACCAATCTTTTCTCACTTCTTCCTTTCTCCAATGCAAACAAGCATCTATTGGCTTCATGGCACTTAGTCATATCCTGTAAATGGCTCAATTGTGCGTGAAACCTGCATAAACAATCCAAAACCAAAGCAAACGTAATATTTCCTAAAAGAATATGAATAAAGTACAGAAATATCATTGAACGGTCTAATACAAGGCAAATAGTTAGCAGATTCACAACAGTAAATGCACAAAATGAGTGTTTATCAGCATGTTACACTACAACTATTGCAATATAATTTTCTGTGTGGATACTGAAGATAACCTGTTTGTGCAATAATTCCACACATGACACAACACAACTTAGACAAAAATCTCTTTAGAACACATCTATAAATATACTAAAGCAAAGAAGTTGTTACAATTTACGTATTCACTAGATATTTAACTCTTGTAAACACTTATTTTGGCTTAGCTGTAACGCTGCTTGATTTGCCCTTTGCACCTTGAGCTTTCGTTCATTTAAGGAATTACGGTTTATGATTTATTTTACTTGTTATTTGCCTATTATTTACATTTATGGTCATATTAGTCTCGTTACTCTCGTATTATTTCCTACAATATTTTTTGTCGGTTCCTGGGGCCCCGTACCCGTACAAAATCGAACCTCAACATAATGCACGGTCTTCTCCGTGGTTGGAGAAGCTTGGAGTTTGTTGTCATTGAGTTTCTTCTTGGGGTTGGTCTTTCCTCGGGTCCAAGTCTTTTTCCCTTTCGGCGACAGGTACTCCATGAATAGACCCTTTTGCAGGAGCTCCATAACTTTGATCTGTAGCACTCGGCACTTCTCCGTACGGTGGTCGTGGTCATTATGAAATTCAAAATTGATTAGTGTCCCACGAGGTAGGGTCTGTCGACATCCGAGGTGGCCACCTAACAGCCCCAGGCATCTGCTTCAGTACGTTGTTCACTAAATCCGTGGGCGCGATTCTCAAGGTGTAGTCAGGTGCGTAGGGAGTGCTGCTCCTTGTCAGTCGGATGTATGGGTACGACCTTGTATCCTTCTTGTCGCGTGGTTTGTACTTGTCATCCCTCGACGACCTCCTCGTGGTGCGCAAGGCATTCCTTCACGAGACCCGATAAGGCTCGTCTTCTTCCCACTTTATAGGAGCCCCAGATTTGTTGAGGGCATCGTCCAACATCTGCCACGGATACAAGGTCAATTCCTTGTACAAGTCAGAGTCCACGTCGAGACCCTTCCTAAAAGCCCCAGTTGCAGTTGACTGAGGGCAGTTCGGGATGTTTGCCAGCTCTTTGTTGAAGCAGGCGATATAGGAGCGCAGGGGCTCCGTGGCTTCTGGATGATGGCGTAGAGTTCGTCGGGATGCTTTTCCAACTTGTGGCTACTGGCATACTGCCTCCGGAATAGCTGATGGAGTTCGGCAAAGAAGGATATGCATCATCGTGGGAGGCTCACGAACCACTCCAAGGCGGGTCCAGTCAGGTTGGACCCGAAATTCTTGCACATGCAAGCCTCACGTTCCTCGGCCGATATCAAAGCGGTGAACATCTTTTTCTTGTTGATCGCAATGTGGTTCTCTGGATCTGTGGTTCCGTCATATAGAGCGAAGTTCGGTGGGATGAACCTTGTGAAGATCTCGATGTTGGTAATACTAGGTGTAAAGGGTGAGTCCACATAGCTTTCCCTAGCAATGTTTCTCTCCGGTGGTGGTACCCCCAAGATACGAGCCAGTAGAGACTCAAAGTAATTCAGGCCGCTCTTGATCTCCTTCATTGCCACAGTGGCGGCCACTGGGAGCTCGGCCTCGCCAGCCCCAGTCCTGGGTCTTTCTTCAGTGTTGGGAGGGACGTTTTGACCACGCCCACTGGTGTTGTGGTCGAACTCCACGTTCAGATTCATCGGGGTGACCGAAGGGCGTCGTGTAGAGCTTTCAGGGGCTATGAACCACGGCTAGTGGTTAGCTGCAGGTCTCATCGCCCAGAGGCGCTAGTTTTTCTCGAGAACCTCTCGATGGGGCCTAGTCATCTGTTCTATCTGGAGGTTGACCTATGCAATCTCCTGTTGCGCATCTCGGACATGGTTCATGAGTTACGCCACATTCGGATCATCCATCGACGAGGGATGCGGTGGGGGGAAGCTTAGCGCCAGTTGCTTCGCACGATGTTGCTCCATCCCAAGTAGGAGGTTCTGGAGCGCATTTGCCCGAGTCTCTGGAACTTCCTCTCGCCCTCGGGAGCTTTCAGCGTCGGAACTCATTGCTGGAGCGTGTTCTTTGGCCATTTTCTGCAAAAAAAGCTGGAGTTTTTGTTCCAAAGGCCCCACGGTGGGTGCCAAATTGTTGAGTTTTAATTTGTGATTAGATAGGGACCTTTGGAACTCGTGATATTTCAGATAGAATATGACCGAAAAGATAATTCGAAATAACGATATATTATTCAAAATGAAAGAATTCGGCTAGATGAAATTGTGCATACAAGTGTCTAAAGCAAAAAACGTGTGTGAAAATGAACTACCGGTCTCCATTTTATAGACCAAGGGGGACTGTAACCCTAGCTATCTCCGTGGGCAGCTCCGACTTTTGGGGCGGACCATTGGTGTGGTTTATTTCACCTTTTTTGGGATCCTTGAGCTAGGGTTTCTGCTCCGCGGAAGGTCCTTTCCATTGACGACGCGAATTATCTCGAGGTGGTTCCAATTTTCCTGGGGGCCATTGGTGTGCGGTTTCTCAACCTCCTTCCGAATTCCATGCGTCTCAGGGCTCGAATCTGTCATCTTCGTGGGAGGTCGTATACTAGTACCGGAGCTTCGCATTTTGTCCTAAGGATCACGATTCCGGAGCTCCTAGGGTCGTGCTGCTGTCCGGGAGCCGAACCATGCTGATGGTCGGTTGGGGTTGGCCCGAGAGACGGGTCCGACGGGCCTGAAGGAACTTGGGAGGTGAACCCCTTTTGGGTCGTTGCCGCCGCTACTGGGCTTGGTTCTTACAGGCCAATCACTTTTGGGCCCAACATATGCTATATTCTCAAATCAAAATATACACGAAAAATACTAAATTTGAAATTTTAACAATATATTCATCAATTTTATTTTATTTTCTCCCATAAAGTAATTTAAAGTGTTATGGAATATTCGTACTGTTTACCAAGATAGTATTCAAAATCTAGATATTTGTTCATACAATAGTATAAATAGTTTAACCATAAATTGTGTAATACCCCGTTTTATATTTGACCTTGTATAGGTTATTCAGTTTATTTAAAGAAATAATTTCCCAATTGAGAGACATTGGAAGTTATTTATTTTGTTTGGAGAATATAAATCTTGTTATTGAGCTTGGTTATTTTATAATCTTGAAGGAACTATCAAGATTAATTGGAAGTATTATTGGTGGGAATTGAAATAGTATATATTGGAGATTGAATTTTTGGATGTATATGCATATTTGGAGTTTATGGGAAACCTTTGGAATTAATATGGATTTATATGCATTATATATATATTAATTGAGAGAAAAATGATATTTATACAAATTATATGTATATAGTTATAGCATATCATTCCCACCTTATTTTATAATTTAGAGAGAGAAATAGTGAGTGAGAGAATTTCCAAACCCTTCCCCACCCCAAAATCCCGTCAGCCACTTTCCGGCCTAAATTCCGGCCAACTCCGGCCGACATCGGACAAGCCACCACCACCACTTTGTAGTACGTTCTCCAAGCTTCATTTTGAGTACTCGTGGGCTCCGAGAGGACGGGGAACGAAGGAGACATTGAAGAGAGAAGGTGAGGTGGGTGTTGTAATTCGAAAAGTAAGATTTTAAGATTGAATCTTGTTATTCCGGCCATTAATCCGTGTTTTGTCTATTACATTGTGTTCCCCATTGTGTAGAGAGCATTCGGGTAGCCTGAGAAGTGGATTTAGCTGCCGGAATCACGAACACCGCCGTGAAGAGGAGTTTTTCGGTGAGCTCCGCTCAAACCCCCCATTTTGTGTTTTAATCAATGTTTTGAGGTGTTAATCGAGTTCTAGGAGGCTCAAGGACCTCAAATATGTAATTGCATGTTGAATCGGGGTTGTGGGGAGTGTTTTACGGCGAGTTGCAGGTCAATCTTAGGCGAGCTCGCGAAGACAATGACCTGTGTCGATCGACACACGAGTGTGTCGATCGACACAAAGGCTTAGGTCGAAGAGGAGATCAACAGCCCGTGTCGATCGACAGAGGTTTGTGTCGATCGACACAGGGGCAGGTCGACAAGGGTTCGCGACACACTTGTGTCGATCGACAGAAGGTTTTGTCAATCGACATGGCTGGCCGAGAAGAGTGTGTCGATCGACAAAGGTTGGTGTCGATCGACACCAAGTCGATCTGAGTGACGTGTCGACTGGGAAGAGCCTGTGTCGACCGAGGGGTGTGTCGACCGACACAAATCCCTGTCGGTCGATACAGATGCTTGAGAGGGAGATACATTTTATAATTTTTATCCAATCTTATTTCTTCGAGTCTCGATTTATTATATTGAGGTATTATTGTCCTAGATCATTAGTACTAACTTGAGTATCCCTAATTGATTGTAGGAAATTGAAAGCGAGGATCGGTTGAGCTCATATTAGCGAAAAGACATCTATACCTAAGCCAAACACAAACTGGGAAACTATTTCAGTATAAAAACAAATGCGTGTTTTCCCTTTCAAAATGTGTTAAAATGTTCTGTTTTAAAGCGAGACTGCTATGCATGTTTTGTGCTATTGTATCTTTCCTCTGTCGATTCCTATCGACAGAGAGTATAACTAATGAGTTTAGAACCAGGTTTCCATAACTGCGCTAGAACTCATTTAGTGAACAGGGTTGGAAGCCCCTTTGATATTGATTTTGGTGAATTGTCCCCATGTGTTTGTTTGAATGAGGCGGAGTGTCCTCTAGTGTTTGGATCCGGTGATTTATATTTAAACGATCGAGTCTCAAAATGGATTTCTAAGACTAGTGCACTTTGATGACAGTAGGTTGAGTGTGTTAAGCATTCCTAATTGATCATCGTAACTTGGAAGCCGGCCAACTTCCAGTTACAACACTGAAACAGATATAATAACATGTAAAAAAGCACGTGCCAGAATAAAATGTTATAGATAGCACAGTTCTTTTCAGCAAAACCTCGTGTCTATCTGTGTGAGTTGCATAGCATTTCTCTTATATAATGTATATTTTCGGGCATGTTTCTCATTGGGTACATTAGTACTCAACCCCTCGTATTATTTCTAAAATACGCAGGTTGAGCAGCAAGGATGGGTGAGCAGGGGTGTAAACAGGCGAAGTGAATAATTTTGTAAACTCATAGATCCTGAGATATGCATCTTCATATGCATATCTCCGCCACGTTACACACACGCTGCTACACTCTCTGATTATTCCTACCCAGTCTTGAATGCTTTTATTTAAACTTATGACTCGAAGTACAAATCCTTTATTACTGAATTCCTTTTATATTATTTAAATCTTTCGCTTATTTAGTCATTTGATTGAAGAAGTGTTTGACAAAACCTGAAACATCAATGTGATGCGACCCCAAATTGGGAAGGTCAGTTGGGGCGTTACAAAGGTGGTATCAGAGCCTTCATTTTTGAAGTTTTAGACGATTTTAAAGTGTTTAGAAAACTTCTAGTCTTAGAAGTGTTTTAAATTTTTTTAAAAAAAGTCGTGTGAACTGTTCGCTCGTGTTTACACCCTACTCCATCCTACGCCACCCGAGGTACGTTTTTAAAAGCTTTAAAGTTTAAGATTTAAAAGTTTTCCCCTTCTTGCAATTGAGTACGATCTGAATGTTTTGAAAACATTGTGAATCCTTTGAAAATGATTTAAGAAATGGGAATAAACCTGTGTTTTGGGCGGAATAAGGAAGTTAGTTTGATTGAATGGGATTGATTTCGAGTTGAGCAGGATTCTAACACTGATTATTTGAAAGTGGAATGGAAGTGTGGAATTGGGAGAAAGATTTTAATTATGAAAGTTGTGAAAATTCTATGAGTTGAGAAGGTTTTGTTATTTCAAAAATTGAAATTGTTTTCATTTGGCACCAATGAGGTGACCTTTTTCTAGAAAGTATGAATTGAATTTGAATTGTTTAAGAATTTAAAATTTTTGCAAGAAGTTGAACTTGGTGTTATGGCTATAGATGTGCTAGTAGAATTGAGCTATAAGTGTGATGTATTCCGATTTTGAACTGAGGGATGATTGGAATGGAACAAGACTAACTTTTTGGCTATGGGCCTTGAAAGGCAATTACTTGGGATTAATGTTATTGTGAGTATGATGATGTAAGGATAGAATGAATTGATATCCATGATTAATTGAACTTAGAACTAGGATCCTGTGTTGTGAAATTGAAAATTTCTGGGAAATGGAAAATCCAGTAGTTGAGTTAAGTGTGCAAAATGCACGAGTTAGTTGGTGTTAAGTGTGCAGAATGCACAAGGAGCCAAGCACGTTTAGTCGAGACTCGAGTGAGTGTGTTTTAGCGCAAGGATCAGTTCAACCCTCGGCATAGTGTATCGGAGACCAGTAGTTGTCCCGAGACACAGATTTGTGTATATTGACGTTATTCTGACCCGGGACTGACCGTTGCTATTTTGTCTTGTCAGATGGACCCTAGGAGCGCAGCGTTTTGTTTTTGGAACTACTCACCATTTGAAGAAGAGAATTTTCCTAACACGTTGACGGAGTACTGGAGCCTCTGGAGATGGGCGAGAGGACAGGGCATCATAGATGCAGAGGCTGTGGAGAGGACCACGGAGTTGATGCCATCGAGGTGGACTAGTCGGACACTGGAGCTAGCCAGAGTTCATCGTAATCAGTGGACGGGTACTCGAGGGAGTTTCCAGACATTCATGGCTGCACACATTCAGGAGGCAGTTTTGGCCGAAGGTGTATCGCCAGCATCCTAGAGAAGTACACAGGCATCAGCGACAGGAGAGGCGCCGCAGTCGAGGCCTAGACCTGCCTGATCTTCTACGGCACAGATGGTAGTACCATCCGAGCACCGGTCTGGAGGATCTGTAGACCCCATCTTCGACCCAGTGGGATCCTCATGGTATGTAGATTTCCAGGCAGCATTGCCGCAGTCGTCGCTGCAGTGGACCCCAGCTTTACCGCCTGCACCATCTATGACTCAGGTTCCACCTGCACCTGCATCCACGTCTCGTCCAAGGGTACGCCCTACACCGAGCACACCCGCAGCAGCTTATGCGTCACCACAGCATGGGTTACAGCATGGAGGAGCATATGATCCGTACGCATGGTGTGATTTTTCCACAACGTCAGTCCAGTATCCACCACCGCAGTAGGATCCGACTCTACCTTTCGGATGTCAGGATCCACCTGCACCACCAGTCCAACAGTCGCAGCAGGATTTGGGAGGGCCTAGTGGGGCCAAGTTGGCATATAATTATGGTTGGGATAGTGCAGAGATGTGGCCGAGACAGACTACTAGTGGTTATGAGGATATGTTCGGAGGTCATGGGACTGCTTATGGCTATGGGACGAGGCAGGCGCCGATCTGTCTTTCCAGCAACATCGAGAGCAGCCGAGGCAGGAGGATGGCAGCTTAGGATAGGGGTAAGATGCTAATGAAGATGGAGGATGATGAGGAGGAGGAGGATCCGTCTGAGGGATCCGAGTGAGGACTGTTATGGATTTGTTATGGGTTGCTTTTCATTCGATTTGGACATTTTAGTTATGCCCTTGTTGTACTCTATTCATGATTATGTTCCAAAGGAAGACTGAGATTTAGTTGTTGTTGAACCTTGCTATTCTTTATATTGTACTTCCTGTTGTATCGGATGTGAAGCAAGTGAGACTTGCTTGGATATTTAACAATTATTGTATGAAATTATTTGGATTTCGAATGATGGCGGTTGATTGTTTAAAAGTTTTGAGTGAGTATTAAATGGGTGACATGGTTCCAGGATATTATGAATATTATTGTGCGAGGATATTTGATTTGCTAATTGGAATGGTTTTGCAGTGAAAAGTAATGGAATTCATCGATCAAGGAAGGGGAAGAGGTCGTGGCCAAGGCAGAGGCCGTGGTCGAGGCCGAGGCAGAGGCCAAAGAGGCAGAGGTCGTGGGAGAATTCACCCACAGAATGAGGTTGGGAATCAGAACTGGGAGGAAGTACCTATGAATTAGGATTACGAGCAGTACGAGTTAGTGTCTGATGACGACAACGCAGCAGCGCCACACGGTCATATTCCACCACAGCAGGGAAGAGCACCAGAGATTTCCTCAGTCAAATGGATGGAAACTTTCAGAAAGAAGCAGCCCCCGATGTTTGACGGGACAGGAGGTCCAGTAGCTGCAGAAGACTGGGTTAGAGAGCTCGAGAAGATCTTCAAGCACATGAGGTGCTCTGAAGCTGAGAAGATCAACTGCATGTCTTACCAGCTGAAGGGGAAGGCAGACAGATGGTGGTAGACATATGTAAAGTACGTCGCTCCAGCAGGGAGGGACCATCTGAGCTGGGAGAGATTCAAAGAGGCCTTGTTTGAGAAGTATGTTCCGAAGCAATATCGGAAAGAGAAGGCAGTGGAGTTCTTCCTGTTCGAACAAAGAAAGCTGACAGTGGAGGAGTACAACACCAAGTTCGGTGAGCTACTACAAATGGCACCGCATCTGGCGGACATGCCACAGAAGATGGCGGAAAAGTTTAGGGATGGTTTGTGCAAGGAAATTTGCACACAGCTGGCGACCATGAAAGGACTGAGTTATCAAGAACTGCTGAGCCATGCTTTGGACATCGAAGCGTCCAAGAACATGAAGAAGATGCCGGAGTGGGGAGCACAGGAGGTGCAGGCCCCAACTCCAGTTCAGAAGAGGAAGTGGGAGGAGCAGCCGAGGCAATTCGTGCAAGGTCAGGGCAGTCAGAAACGCCATGACCAAGGACGGAAACAAAACTATCCAGGAAGGCATGATCAACAGAATTTCCAGAGGTTTAATCCTCAAAAGGCTGAGAGGCGTGACCAAGCAGGCCCACAGAACTGCCAAAGGTGTGGCAGAAGGCATATGGGAGGTTGCCAGGGGAACACCGTTAGATGTTTCACTTGTGGAGGCCAAGGTCATTACGCCAACAACTGCCCAACGCCGCAAACTCAAGGAGGAAATCGCCAGAACTTCCAAAGGCCGGCGAATCAGCAGCTGAGAGCTATCAGAGGGCACCGCCAGCTATGGAGAGGCAATGCCGGGAACCGAGGAGGAGGCAGGCAGGGCAATCAGGCCCCACCCAGGAACCAAGAGGGTAACCAGCAGGGTGGTGATGGACAGCAGAGGAGAGCCCGAGCCTATGCCTTGGACGGTAATCAGGATGATGGCAATTTGGCAGGTATGGGATGCGTTAATAATCCCTTTATTATGGTATTATTTGATACTGGAGCATCGCATACTTTTGTATCATCTGCATGTGTTGAGGCTTTGAAACTTAAGGTAGAAAAGAATAGTCATGACTTGAACGTATTGATACCTTCAGGAGAAACCACTATTTCTACTTTAGTGTGCCGAGACTTGAGAATCAAGCTTGACGAGAATGAGATTCAGGTAGCAGAGTTGAATGTACTGGACATTCATGATGTGGATGTTATTCTAGGAATGGATTGGTTGTCGGAGAATAAGGCGACGATCTTATGTCGCGAGAGGCGAGTGATCATTCCACAGCAAGGGAATGAAGAATTGTTTGTGCACGGATTCAGAAAGAGACAGAGAGTGCCAGTGATTTCAGCGATTCAAGCGACGAAGTTGTTGCGTAAGGCGGAGAATCAAGCCTTCTTAGTAAACTTAGAAGGAGAAGAGAAACCAGAGCTGACGGTACAAGACGTACCGATAGTGAGAGAGTTTGAGGACGTATTTTCGAAGGAACTACCGGGGTTACCACCAGACAGACAGGTGGAGTTCACAATTGACTTGGAACCGGGTGCGGCACCAATTTCTAAAGCGCCGTACCGCATGGCCCCGAAGGAGGAGTTACAAGAATTGAAGGTCCAACTTCAAGAGCTGTTGGATATGGGCTATATTCGTCCTAGCGTGTCACCATGGGGTGCACCGGTTCTATTCGTGAAGAATAAGGATGGATCTATGCGTATGTGCATTGATTATAGGGAGCTGAATAAGCTGACCTTGAAGAACAGATACCCATTACCAAGAATTGACGATCTATTTGATCAGCTCAAGGGAGCGAAGGTATTCTCGAAGATCGATCTACGATCGGGGTATCATCAGTTGAAGATCCAGAAGGAGGACATTCCGAAGATAGCATTCAGAACTAGATACGGTCACTACGAGTTCGTAGTAACGCCGTTTGGGCTTACGAATGCGCCTGCAGTGTTCATGGATTTGATGAATCGAGTATTTCATCCATATCTCGATAACTTTGTTCTGGTATTTATTGATGACATTCTGATATACTCGAAAAGCAAAGTAGAGCATGAGCAACATTTGAGAACAATACTACAGACCTTGAGGGACGAGAAACTGTATGCCAAATTCAGCAAGTGTGAATTTTAGCTGAGAGAAGTGACGTTCTTGGGTCACATCGTTTCGGCTGATGGAATCAAGGTAGATCCAGCCAAGATCCACACGGTGATGGACTAGAAGTTGCCAACTATGCCAAACGAGATTCGCAATTTTTTGGGTTTAGTCGGTTATTACCGAAGATTCATTGAGGGCTTCTCACAGATTGCAAAGTCGATGACCCAGTTATTGCAGAAAGGTGTAAAATTTGTATGGTCCGAGGAATGTGAGGAGAGCTTCCAGAAGCTGAAGAAACTATTAACAACCGCGCCATTCTTGGCAGTGCCAGAGTCAGATAAGAACTTTGAAGTTTACACTGACGCTTCAAAGAACGGGCTAGGTTGTGTGTTGATGCAAGACGGTAAGGTGATAGCTTATGCGTCAAGGCAGTTAAGACCGCATGAGGCGAATTATCCAACTCATGATTTGGAATTAGCGGCTGTAATTCATGCTCTAAAGATTTGGAGACACTATCTCTACGATGTGAAATGTGCCATCTTCACTGATCATAAGAGTTTGAAGTACTTCTTCGAACAGAAGAATTTGAATATGAGGCAGAGGAGATGGTTAGAGCTCGTAAATGATTACGACTTGACGATCAATTATCATCCAGGCAAGGCAAATTCAGTAGCCGATGCCTTGAGCAGAAAAGGAGAAGCTCAACTAGGCTGCATGCTTACAAAAGAAAGCAGACTAATCAGAGAGTTTGAGAAACTCAGCCTAGAGGTAATATCGCCCTCGGAGAGGAAGAGATGCGAAATGGCAGCATTGACAATAGTGCCAGATCTGAGAGGAAGAATCATCGAGGCACAGAGGAGGGACGCAGAGATCGAGAAACTGCGCCATAAATTAAGAACGAAGCCAGTAGGGGAGTATCGAGAAGCACCCGATAATGCTTTGTTATTCAAGGATAGAATCTTAGTGCCAAACAGTAAAGAGTTGAGGAATGAGATTTTGAGTGAAGCTCATGATACGCCGTATACCGCTCACCAGGAAGTACTAAGATGTATCAAGATCTGAAAACCAAGTACTGGTGGAATGGAATGAAGAATGATGTAGCCTTATACGTGGAAAGATGTCTGGTTTGTCAGCAAGTTAAGGCGTTACATCAACGGCCGTATGGAAAGTTGCAACCGTTAGACATCCCTGAGTGAAAATGGGAACACATCACTATGGACTTCGTGACTGGATTGCCAAGGTCACAGAAAGGGAACACGGTGATATGGGTCGTAGTGGATCGTCTGATGAAGAGTGCTCACTTTTTACCTATAAAGGTAAACTATGGATCAGACAAGTTAGCTCAGATATATGTCCGAGAGATAGTCAGATTGCACGGAGAGCCGAAATCTATTACTTTTGACAGAGATGCAAAGTTTACATCTCGGTTTTGGATGAGTTTACAACAGGAGTTGGGGACTCGCCTGAATTTTTGTACGGCGTTTCATCCTCAATCGGATGGTCAATCTGACAGAACCATTCAAACTCTTGAGGACATGCTGAGAACGGTGGTTTTGGACCAAGGGAGTAGTTGGGAGCCGATTTTGCCTTTGATCGAATTTGCTTATAATAATAGTTATCAGGCAACAATCGGAATGGCTCCCTACGAGGCATTGTATAGGAGGAAATGTCGTTCGCCTCTATATTGGGATGAGGTAGGAGAATGAATAGTTATTGGACTGGACGCGGTAAGCGAGATGATTGAAATTGTCCGGCAGATCAGAGGAAGGATCACAGAAGCGCAGAGTAGGCAGAAGTCCTATGCTGACTCTAGAAGGGCATAATTGTGTTTTGAAGTGGGGGATAAGGTATTTCTCAAGATTTTGCCTTCTAGGGGAATAGTGAGATTCGGGGTGAAAGGTAAGTTGCGACCACGCTATGTGGGATCATACGAGATTTTAGAGCGCATTGGTCCAGTGGCTTACAGATTAGCACTACCCCCGAGCATGGGTAATATCCATAGTGTGTTTCACGTGTCTCAGCTGAGAAAGTATGTATATGATCCGAAGCATGTGATTCGTCAGGAAGAAGTAATTTTGAGCCCAGATTTACAGTATGAGGAACGACCAGAGGCGATATTAGATCGTAAGATGCAAGAGCTCAGGAATAAGTCAATTCCGCTCGTAAAGGTGCCTTGGAGTCACCATGAGCGTGAAGAAGCGACATGGGAGCTTGAGGAGAAGATGAAAGAGAAGTATCCCGAACTTTTTGAGGATTTGTAAATTTTGGGACGAAATTTTTATAAGGGTGAGGGGATGTAATACCCCGTGTTATATTTGACCTTGTATAAGTTATTCGGTTTATTTAAAGAAAGAATTTCCCAATTGAGAGACATTGGAAGTTATTTATTTTGTTTGGAGAATATAAATCTTGTTATTGAGCTTGGTTATTTTATAATCTTGAAGGAATTATCAAGATTAATTGGAAGTATTATTGGTGGGAATTGAAATAGTATATATTGGAGAATGAATTTTTGGATGTATATGCATGGGTATTTGGAGTTTATGGGAAACCTTTGGAATTAATATGGATTTATATGCATTATATTTAAATATATATATATATATATATATATATATATTAATTGAGAGAAGAATGATATTTATACAAATTATATATATATAGTTATAACATATCATTCCCACCTTATTTTATAATTTAGAGAGAGAGAAATAGTGAGTGCAAGAATTTTCAAACCCTTCCCCACCCCAAAATCCCGTCAGCCACTTTCCGGCCTAAATTCCGGCCAACTCCGGCCGATATCGAACCAGCCACCACCACCACTTTGTGGTACGTTCTCCAAGCTTCGTTTTGATTACTCGTGGGCTCCGAGAAGACGAGGAACGAAAGAGACATTGAAGAGAGAAGGTGAGGTGGGTGTTGCAATTCGAAAATTAAGATTTTAAGATTGAATCTTGTTATTCCGGCCATTAATCCGTGGTTTGTCGATTGCCTTGTGTTCCCCATCATGTAGAGAGCATTCGGGTAGCCTGAGAAGTGGATTTAGCCGCCGGAATCACGAACGCCGCCTTGAAAAGGAGTTTTCCGGTGAGCTCCATTCAAACCCCCCATTTTGTGTTTTAATCGATGTTTTGAGGTGTTAATCGAGTTCTAGGAGGCTCAAGGACCTCAAATATGTAATTGCATGTTGAATCAGGGTTGTGGGGAGTGTTTTACGGCGAGTTGCAGGTCAGTCTCCGGCGAGCTCGTGAAGACGATGACCTATGTCAATCGACACAGGAGTGTGTAGATCGACACAAAGGCTTAGGTCGAAGAGGAGATCAATAGCCCGTGTCGATCGACACAGGGGCGAGTCGACAAGGGTTCGCGACACACTTGTGTCAACCGACAGAAGGTTCTGTCGATCGACATGGCTGGCCGAGAAGAGTGTGTCGATCGACAAAGGTTGGTGTCGATCGACACCGAGTCGATCTGAGTGACGTGTCGACTGGGAAGAGCCTGTGTCGACCGATGGGTGTGTCGACCGACAGAGATCCCTGCCGGTCGATACAGATGCTTGAAAGGGAGATACATTTTATAATTTTTATCCAATCTTATTTCTCCGAGTCTCGATTTATTATATTGAGGTATTATTGTCCTAGATGATTAGTACTAACTTGAGTATCCCTAATAGATTGTAGGAAATTGAAAGCAAGGATCGGTTGAGCTCATATTAGCGAAAAGACATCTATACCTAAGCCAAACACAAAGTGGGAAACTATTTCAGTATAAAAATAAATGCGTGTTTCCCTTTCAAAATGTGTTAAAATGTTCTGTTTTAAAGCGAGACTGCTATGCTTGTTTTGTGCTATTGTATCTGTCCTCTGTCGATTCCTATCGACAGAGAGTATAACTAATGAGTTTAGAACCAGGTTTCCATAATTGCGCTAGAACTCATTTAGTGAACAGGGTTGGAAGCCCCTTTGATATTGATTTGGGTGAATTGTCCCCATGTGTTTGTTGGAATGAGGCGGAGTGTCCTTTGGTGTTTGAATCCGGTGATTTATATTTAAACAATCGGGTCTCAAAATGGATTTCTGAGACTAGTGCATTTTGATGACAGTAGGTTGAGTGTGTTATGCATTCCTAACTGATCATCGTAACTTGGAAGCTGGCCAACTTCCAGTTACAACACTGAAACAGATATAATAACATGTAAAATATCACGTGCCAGAATAAAATGTTTTAGATAGCACGGTTCTTTTCAACAAAACCTCGTGTCAATCTGTGTGAGTTGCATAGCATTTCTCTTATATAATGTATGTATTCGGGCATGTTTCTCATTGGGTACATTAGTACTCAGCCCCTCGTATTATTTCTAAAATACGCAGGTTGAGCAGCAAGGATGGGTGAGCAGGGGTGTAAACAAGCGAAGTGAAGAATTTTGTAAACTCATAGATCCTGAGATATGCATCTTCATATGCATATCTCCACCACGTTACACACACGCTGCTACACTCTCTGATTATTCCTTCCCAGTCTTGAATGCTTTTATTTAAACTTATGACTCGAAGTACAAATCCTTTATTACTGAATTCCTTTTATATTATTTAAATCTTCCGCTTATTTAGTCATTTTATTGAAGAAGTGTTTGACAAAACTTGAAACATCAATGTGACGCGATCCCAAATTGGGAAGGTCAGTTGGGGGCGTTACAAATTGTAATACAAAATAAAAAATAAAAAATTGTATTAAACATTGAAATTGATGAAATATATTACTCCCTCTGTCCCGGTCAATTAGAAATATATTGATCGGACACGATAATAAATGTTTGTTAGTATAGTGAAATTAATATTTTATTAGTGAGGTGAAGATTTTGTCATTTTAGAAAATATGACTAATATAACGGGAGAGATGAAAAAGGAATGCGAGATTATACAATGTGATGGAGGGAGTTAAAGATGTTAAATATAATAAAATAATAATAATTGTGAGACATGAAATGAATATTTTATTAATAAAATAGTTTTTTACATTATATATTAATAATAATGTGTGTGAAGGATAGAATGAACTTTTGATTTTGATGTGACATTTTTAGGCGGAAAACTTGAGGAACTCTTTGTGTACTATATATATATTATCTATGTGAACGGTAATTAAAATGAGATAATGATTTTTCTTTCTTCTTTTTAATTTGAGAAGAGATGTCTCTTTTTAATTAATTGTAAGTATATGTACTTTAACTATAACACAAACATAATAAAATAAAAGCACGTTTCTGATCTATTTGTAAATTTTGTGTATTGATTTCGGTTGGTCTCGAGATGCGAGTTTATCGAATATGTGCAGTGAAAGATTAAAGAACAAGTGTTTGCAATTTACAAACCGATGGTGATCAATCAGTTTGATCTTTGAAAAGCTTGTTGTCTGTGAGTTTGATTATTACTAAGTTTGGTTATACTACAACACAAGATGCTATTGAGTTTTAAATCCTTATAGAATAAAATAAAGAAGTAAATAACACAAGAATTTATAGAGGTTCAGACAACTGTCCTACGTCCACTCTTCAGGCAGTAGCCCGGAATATAATAGCCTCAGGATTACAATCTGTCCTCATGATCTATCGCAAGTTGGTGAATGTCCGTGTCCACCATTCCACTTGCTCACTCGTGCAGGGTCTCACTCTCCTTCGGCACACAGATCGAGAGTGTGGGCACATCACGCAGCCTCCTCCTCCGGAAGTTGGGAGCTTTTAAGTTCTTCCCATAACTCTTCGAACTTGCAGCAAATGTCCGTAGTAGTTCAAGTCGGGTTATCGGATCGAATAAAAAATTATGGCCCCTGCTTAATTTTGTATTTTTATATATTTTAAATCTGTTAATAAATTGATTGTTTTGTTAATTAACTAGTATAGACCCACATTTAAATTAATACAAATTGTGTGTCGGTTCGTCTTTATTCATGAATTCAGTATAAAAAGAATTTTTTTTTATTCAATATGAATTAATTATTTTGTCCATAGCAATAACTAGTACATACACATGCAAAATAATGCAAACGTGTAATTTCATCTCATCTCTATTGATTGATATGCCCAATCCACAATTATATATGTCTAGTTCTCATCTTCATTCATGAACGGTATAAAAACTTTTTTTTTTTTTTTTTTTAATATGAATTGATTATTTTGTTCATAGCAATAGCTAGTACATACACATGCAAAATAATGCAAACGGTGTCAGTTCATTTCATCTCTATTGATTGATATGTCCATTCCACAATTATATATGTATAGTTTTCATCTTTATTCATGAATTCAGTATAAAAACTTTTTTTTAAAAAAAATTTATTCAATATGAATTGATTATTTTGTCCATAGCAATAGCTAGTACATACACATGCAAAATAATGCAAACGGTGTCATGAGTTCATCTCATCTCAATTGATTGATATGTCCAATCCAAGTTATATATGTCTAGTTCTCATTTTTATTCATGAATTCAGTATAAAATGTTTGTCCATAGCTAAAGCTAGTACATACACATGCAAAAAAATTACAAACGGTGTCAGTTCATCTCATCTCTATTGATTGATACTAGCATTTCACCCATTCGTTGCACGAAATTATTATACTCCTATTAAATATTATTAAAAATATCATATTTTTTTTAAGATTTAAGAGACCACTAAGTCTATTGAAATACTAAATTTATTCTAATATGTCGTGGTATCATAATACAAAGATTACAACTATATCGTAAATTAATTAAGAATTTTTTTCTTATTCTTCCAGTTTATTTGTCTTGATTTCGAAACGCATTTGAAAAGTACTTGGATTCTACGATAAACATATTCTATTATATACTTTCTTCAAATCAATTTTATAAATTAACTTTATTTTTTTATTTTTTTTTTATCCTCCTCTGAATAGTGTTCCACCTTTCTTGATCACTTCTATAAATTAGTTTCCACAATACTTTCATTAAAGTGTGAATGCTATTTTATATTTTAGATAAGAAATCTTTTTTTTTCAAGGAATATTTTTTTTAACAATTTAGTTACATAAATTTAAATAATCTTAAATAGAAAGACTCGCAGTTTAGTGAAAAATATCAAAATTCATTGCAGTTCAATCCATTTAATTTTATTTCAAGTTTGTAAAATCTTTTTTTCTGAAACACACGATAATTTTATTTCAACTGGGCCTTGAAATTTGGATGAATTGCAACCACAAAAGAAATAATCATGATTTTGTGTAGATTCAAAGAAAAATTGTGAAATAAAAGAAATACAAAAAATATAAAGATTTTTGAACAATTAGTTACATAAATTAATACAATCTTAGAAAGAAAGACTCGTAGAAAAAAATGTAGAAATTACTTATTTTTTTGCTTAAACGTAAGAATGTTTCCATGATAATTTCATTTCAGGTGGGACTTGAAAATTGGATCCACGGATAATTTACCATCATGCGTTTATGTAGATTAAAAAAAATTTATTGAAATAAAAGAAAATACAGAAAATATAAAACATTGTAAAATAAAATGAGATGTGTTTGTCGAACTTTTGTTATTTTTTGAATATAAATTAAGTTTGCCCGATTTATCCATGTTTGTTGCACATCAAGCATTTAATTTTAATAAACCAATATATGTCACATTCTGGTGTAAATATTATATATATAATAGTTATGTGTTTGATAGATATGATAAATAATATAAGTTTTCAACCTAATGTACCCACACTTTATATTTTTAACATAAATTAATAAATTATAATCTAAATAAAATAAAAAATAAAATTGATGTACCCATGGTTTATATTTTTAATATATAGATAATACTAATTTTAAGTAACATAAAAAGTCAAACTGATATACTCACATTTTATATACTTTAGTATAAAGTAAAAATACTAAATAAAATAAAAAAGAAAAAATCAAAATGATGTACCCACATTTTAAAAGTTAACTTATGTCTATTTTTTTACTAATTTAAATTAAATTATAAAATAACATGTGATATTTGGCTATAATTTTCTATATAAATCTCTATAATTATATATTACATTAATGAGTTGTTTATTGTTCGTTATAGTACATATTATACATATAAAAAATAATTAATTTGTACCAGATTTACAAAAAAAAATATTTAAGTTATAAAAGATTATATAATTATAAATATAAATAATAAATTTATTAATGTTATATTAATCTATCTTATTAATTTATCAAAATTATTATTAATATCTTACTATTTTTGAAACATATGAAATTAAAATAATTTTATTTGTAATCATCATTTAGGTTTGCATGTTATTGTATAAATTTAATTATAACTTGATTATCGAGTTTATATAAATTATTCAAATATTGGTAAAATATAAAATATTTTGTTGACAATTAATGGAGATAATTGTCTTTTATTATGGATTATAGAAATTGAATATAAGACCGACTATAATTATTGTAAAAAATAATTATTATAATTAGTATTAATTAATAATTATTTAGTTAATAATTGAAGAGATAATTTTGTATAAAAAATAAAAATTATATATATATTAATGATGGGGTTTGAACACAAAAGCTCTTAGATACATAAAAACTTAATATCAACACCAAAGACCAACTATACTATTTAGATATCTTTAATAAATTTTACTTAAAATATAGATATTCATATTCGAAACAGTTTTTTCTAGACTTCTTTGCTTTAGTATATATACTAGATTTGCACCCGCGCAATGCGCGAATCAAATATACAATTTCTTCTTTTATAATTCTAAAACTTAATTAACAAAGTTGTATATATATCTTAAATTTTTTAGCAATTTTTTTACATATATATAATTTATTCATTATTAAACTTAATATAATATAAATTATTTTATATTTGATTTAAATGTTAACCCATAAAAAATATTATATTTGTATTATTTATAAAAATGGTAAACATAATAAATTATTGAGATGTAATGTTGTAAAGAAAAATGATAAATATAGTTTTGTTATGTTTTTATTATTATTTATAGTATATTAATGTTATAATCGATTTTTTTTTTAAAGAAATAAAAGTAATTTTATGTGTGTTGCACAAAATTATTAAATTTTATAAACACATAATAAAAATACCCAAAGTACATTTATTCTGTCGAATACAGGTGGCATAAATATTTTCTCAAAAAAAAATTAAATTAATTTATAATCTTGGAATGGTTTAAATAATTTTTTTAAATTCAGGCTACTTGTTTTCTACCCGATTCCTACGCATGCAGTTTATATAAAATCTTAATTAAAAAAATTTAGAAAATATTAATTTTAGCATCACAACCCAATTCTTACCGGATTCCTAACAAATTTATACCTGGTAAAAAACAAAATAAATTATTAATAACATCTTGACTCGATTCGTACACGATTTATACCTAGTGAAAAAAATAAACTATTAATAATAGCATTTTGATTCAATTCATATTTGATTTGTACCTGGTCAAAAATAAAATAAATGATTAATAATAACATATTGACTAAATTTCTACCATATTCCTACCAATTTCTACCTGATAAAAAACAAAATAACTTATTAATAATAACTTGACCTGATTCATACCTGATAAAAAATAAAATAAATTATTAATAATAGCATATTGACTCAATTCCTACACGATTTTTACCTGATTAAAATAAAATAAATTATTAATAACAACATCTTGACTTGAACCCTACGTGATTCTTACCCGATTCCTCCCTGGTAAAACATAACTATATTATTAATAATAGCATTTTAACACAGTTCCTACCCGATCTTGACCAGTTTCACTAACAATTCATTTTTTACCCATTTTAAAATATAATTTTAGATTTAAATTATATTTTTCTAATAAAATACATTTAATATATATTTTTGGTAATGACCTCATAATATTCACAACAAAAATTGCATTGATTTCATAATTAAACAAATCATCGTGTAAACTATATTTATATATATAATTGTTATGTGTTTGATGGATATGATAAAGGATATACGTTTTTAACCTGATATACCCACAATTAAATTTTTTTTTAACATAAATCATAATTTAAATAAAATAAAATAAAAATTGGTGTACCCATGTTTTATATTTATTTTAGATATAAATAATACTAATTTTAAGTAACATAAAAAATCAAACCGATATACTCACATTTTATATATCTTAGCATAAAATAAAAAATCTTAAATAAAATAAAAAAGAAAAAATTAAACTGATGTAACCACATTTTAAAAGTTAACTTATAGTCTGATTACCGAATTTATATAAATTATCAAATTATAAATTTTTAATATATGGTGAAAAATAAAATATTTTGTAGATATTAATAGAGATAATTGTATTTTATTATGGAATTATAAAATAAAAATAAGACGACCGGCTATATTTATAAGAAAAAATTAATTGATATTGACTAATAATTATTTAATAAATAATAATATATCTAAATAAAAATAAAATCTTCTTGATGGAATAGATAATTTTATTGTAAAAATGTAAATTCTATCATATAATAAAATATAATTATATATGTTGAGATTAGGATTTGAACCTAGGCTTTTCTTTCTATAGAGAAACTTATTGCAAACATTGAGACCAATTCATCCTCTGGTGATTTTTTGAAGATAAATTGTTCAGAAATTAAGATATTTATATTTATTTTTAAAGAATTGGCGGGAACAGCTTTTATAGACTACTCTCCTTTAGTATATACTAGTAATACACTCGTACGTTGCACGGAATTAGTAGTATATTTTAAGTATTTTTTTAAAAAAACATAAATATATCAAACAATTTTTATTTCAATAAGAAAATGCATATCACAATATAAATGTTAAATTATATATAGTTGTTGTGTATAAATGTCCAATAAATCATGAATTGGAGCAGGATTCAAAGCACATAATCTTTTTATTTAAGCTAAAAATCTTTTTAATTCTTGCCAAAAAAAATTATTGTTGCTAAATTTAAGGAAATAGGATTATAAAATTATATAAGATATGAATTAATCCACCAAAATTGAAAAAAAAAATGTTCCTAAATTTTAGCTAAAAATAAAAATATATATAATTATATTATCTACTAATACTAAATTTTAAGAAAACAGAATGGTGAAATTTAAAATTTATGGATGATAACCGTTCACCACCACCTTACATTTTTATTTAAGATTAAAAAAAATTTAATTCTTGGCAAATTTTTTTATTGTTGCTAAATTTAAGGAAATAGATTATTAAATTATATAAGATAAGAATTACTCCACCAAAATTGAAAAAAAAAAATTCCTAAATTTTAGCTGAATAATAAAAAAAATATATAATTATATTATCTACTAATACTAAATTTTAAGAAAATATAATGGTGAAATATAAAATTTATGGGTGATAACCGTTTACCACCACCTTGCATTTTTATTTAAGATAAAAATCTTTATAATTCTTGGCATTTTTTTATTGTTGCTAAATTTAAGGAAGTAGATTATTAAATTATATAATATAAGAATTACTCCACCAAAATTGAAAAAAAAAAATGTTCCTAAATTTTAGCTGAAAATATTTAAGTGAAAAAAATATAATCTATTCTAATTTAATAAAAGAATTTAGGCGGGAACCGTTTTTAGAAAACTATTTTCTTTTCATATATTATATAGATATAGATAGATTTCCCCTTCAACGGTTGTCCCCCTTCACTCCATTATCTTCTTTATGCCTAATCTTGCTAATTATCTGAAAAGAATAAATCCTGCATTAAGTTATATCTGTAATAATACCTACAAATTATATGTTCATTCTCAATGTTTCCCTGCACAATTGCTATAGTGGCTCTAAGTATTTCTCTCAATACTTTTGTTTCCATAATAAGACTGACTTCAACATTACTTTGCTCTCTAAAGTTTGTATTGATTTTATTATTTTAGGGTTTTTTTTTTTCTAATTATATCCATTTCTTCATTTTATTTGGTTTTTCAAATTTCTATTGCACCCCTTTATCAGATTCAGTCAATTCCTTATTATCAATCTTGATTCGTTTTAATACAAATAAATAACACAGCATTTGTGTTATTGCTCTAAAACTCTCTCTTTCCTTAAAATTGTGATTTATGTTTAATTATTCTATCCAGCCTGTTTTTTAATTTATTGTCGGATCGCAGTTACAAATTAAGATTAACTATTATGTAACGCCCCCATCTGACCTTCCAACATGGAGCCACGTTACATTGATGTTTCAGGTTTTTGCCAACACATTTTATAAAATAATAAGCAAGAGTTTTCATTAATAATAAGAAAATAGAACAGTTTTCAAAGTACTTCGAGTCATTCCTCAATAGTATTCAAAACATAACAAAAGGAAGGTTAATTTCAGAAGCGGTGCAGCGGTGTGTGTTAGCGTGATGGTGACATGTATATGAAGATACATGTCACAGGATCTGTTCAAAAGCACACTTATTCTTCTTCTTCTGCTTACACCTGCTACCTCCAATCCTGTCGCTTAACCTGCACGATTTAGAAATATCGCGAGGGCTGAGTACTTTCGTACCCAGTGAGAAACATGCCAAAATATACATTTATATATGAAACATGCTATGCAACACACACAGCTAAACACGGGGTTTTGTTGAAATAAACCGTGCTAGCCAAAACATTTTACTCACACACCCATATTTTAGTGTTGTCATGACTGTTCGATTTTGTAATAGGAAGTTGGCCGGCTTCCTAATTACGATGACTGGTAAGGAATGAGTACACACTCAACCTACTGTCATTTAGAGTGCACTAGTCTCAGAAATCCAGTTTGAGACCCGATCGCTTATTAATTCACATTTCATAATCAATCAATCATCACCTCAATCATCACAACAATTCTCCGACCTCATAACATGTTCCCCTTATAACTTCGAAATCCCTTCGTATGGTGTCGCTACCCCATACTACTAATGAAATTCTAGCGCAGTTTTGATTAACTGGTTCCGAATATCATTATTTTACTCTCTGTCAACGGGAAAAGACAGAGGACAGAATGACAACACGAAACATGCATAGCATTTTCAATTTAAAAAGGAAAACATTTTAGCACACTTTTTGAAAAGAAGGCACACGTTTAGTTTATACGTTTGAAATAGTTTCCCACCTCGTTTCCTTGGCTTTAACTTAGATGCTTGAGCTTATTGGTCCTCGCTTTCAAATCCCTACAAACGGTCACAAATCACCGATTTAGAATAAATATTCTAGGACTGTAATATATATATCGATAGACCACTTATCCCAACATAAGTCTCATAATCGACCAATCACCCTTCTATAATTTCAAACCCTCGACCATGATATATTCTCAACCTCTAACACTTTCAAACTCATTTTCCATGATAAACATGTAATCCAATTCGATATATAATCAATGGAGTTGAAAGGATGTGAAATGGGGTTAGAAATACTTTAAAAATCATGTTTTATACACAAGGGTCGAAGTCCATTCCGAACGGGATGTGTTCGTCCCGATCGGGACGAACAAAACACGAAAAATGCCCGAAGGCCGTGCCTGATTCCGATCGGAATCCTCTCATCCCGCTCGGGATGGCACGTGCTGGCTGTTTTCAGATCGCGATCCGTCCCGAACGGGACCAAGCCGTTCCGAACGGGACGGGTCGTCTTCTCCGGCGAGTTCGCCGTTCCCGGCCCTGAAACTCGCAATATCTTCCACCCCAACCATCCGATTACACATGCAAACAACTAATCGAAGTCCTAAGACCGTAAGGAACTCGAATCTACCCTCAAAACACCAAATAAACGCAAGAAATGGAGGGTCCAAAAGAGCTCACCGGAAAACTTCGACGGCGGCGGCGCGAGGTGATTTCCGGCAACTATTTCCACAATCCTCAACGTCCGAATGCTTCTTACACTTCCAGGAACACGAATCTAGCACCCAAATATCGATTAATGGCCGGAAAAAATGAGTTATGAAATTAAATCTGAAAATCGCCATACCCAAAACTCACCCAACTTCAGACGGTGATAACTTCCTCAATACTCGTCCTCTCGATCCCCACGAGTAACCAAATCGAAGCTCTTGACGAGAGCTATCTACTGGTGGTGGTCACTCGCCGGAATGTCGCCAGTGGCGGCCGGAATCTGCTCGGACAGAGAGGGTGACGGGAAAGGTGGGGGTGGGAGTCTTTCTCACTATTCTTTCTCTCACTAGAATATAAATTATGATAGAAAAGCTTATTCCATCAAAATTCCTGCTATTTATACCTTCTCATAACCTAAGGTTTAAATCATGAAATAATTCCCATATAGTATGATTCTTAATTAATCTCATAATACACATATGCTTGTGTATATAATTGTAATTCCATGACCAACTTGTAATAATCTCCAAAATAAATTCCTCCAACACAACAAAATATTCAATAATTCCTTAATTCTCACAATTTATGAACATACAATTCATTCCAAAAACTCCATAATTCAATAAATCATTCCTCATAAATTCCCAATTGAGATAAACTCATTGTCATATTCGATCTTACATAGACAAGATTACAATTTAGGCACGGGGTATTACATATTATGTCCAGAAAATAAATTACAAATAGTATGAATAAACGAATTTTAATGTTAAATGCAATACATAAAAAATTCCTTGGGCCAAACAAAAAATGAAGATAGTAGTTATGGAATGCCGTAAAGACTACAATGAAGATTTTGAATTTGTATGATATTCAAAATTTAATTGTAACCGCCTAAATATGAAAGAATTTGGCCAATGAGTTTTTTTCTTTTCTTTTATAGAAGTACATAATTAAAAGAAAACGCACACATGATAATAATGATTTCACCGTCACAATTGAAATTTAAAATATACAAAATGAACGCACCTTAGTCTACTATCTTTGTAGAATAAATCTAAAAAAATAATATCTCCAACTATTAATAGGTTAAAAAAACACAACAACTAATCACAAAATAAAATATTTTCGGAAGACAATTTCAAATAATAACTAAAGAAGAAAATAGGGAATGACCTTTGCCAAGCAATCAGATTGAAACTTTATGAGAGTATTTGTTAATATAAATTTACTCAATCAAATGATTTACAATTAAAGAAAAAAAAGAAATAAATATAACACAAACCTGCAAGTCTCTCGATCTAGCTTTGTTGTTGCCGTCCCCGTATTTCTCAAGCCTGCAAGTCTCTCGAAGGGCACACACACTTTGACGCCTCTTCTTGTGCCCTTTTATTCCTCAACATCATCTTTGTCTCAACCTAACTTACTGATCCTAGCTGCTTTTGTCTTTTAATACTCAATGGAGGCGGTTGTTCCTTGTGTCTCTTAGTTTGCAATCACTAAAAAGAAACATTGAATATGACAATGATGGGAGGTGGAAAGGACTGCAATGGAGATGGTGCTCGATGCTGATGCGAAAGTGAAGGTATACATAGTTCTTGACTGCAACCCCTGACTGGGACGGCCTTGTGCTAAGTTTGGGATAGATTTCAAATATCAAACACCACAAAGTAAAGAGAAATATAAAAAATTTATCTTTAAAACTGTGTGCTAATATTTTGAATTCTCGAACAGCGAGAATGTAAAGAGAGTAGAGGTGTGCAGGTGTACGCAATCCCAACCCAACACGCCAGCTTTGCTTCTGGTGTTCATGCGCTTTTCGACCAACCAACAGCTATGCCCCAATAACCTTCAACAATGGAACCAGCATTGACGTCTTCCTGAGACCATCTCCAGTGGAGACGGAAACGCAAACGCAAACCCATAATTTGCAGTATTTCTCCTCCAACCGTCACCCATTTTCAGACGCATTTTGCGTTTTGGTGTTTCTCTCTCCTCTATCGACCCAAATTTGGGTTTTTACTGTAGCATACTGCAAACCCATTTTATAATTGCAAATCAACCCTTTTCCTTTCTATATTTTATATATCTAATCTTTTATATTTTATTTTACATTTTTATATTTTATTCATGATTTCCTATTTGTTTTATATAGTATATAAATAAAAATTATCCTAAAAACTGAATATATAATAAAATTATAATAAAAAATTATACTATTATATATAATGTTCATGATGTTTTTTAATATCATTAAAATAATTTTAATGATGTTTTTTTAATTTCTTTATTATTTAAATAATTTTTAATAAATTATAATTTTATTATTTAAAAAATTATTTAATTAATAAATGCGCAATTAATAAGAATTGACATAAAAACATTAAAATTTCTAAAACAATAACATTACAAGAAATATTAAAAAACATCATTACAATACTAAAAATAAAACACAATGCAACTCATGAAATAGAAATACATTCAAATACTTAAACATTAATACACAACGAAATAGTAAAAACAACTAGTCGATATTAATTAATAATCTGGTAGCCCGGAACCAGATCCTCCAATATTATTGAAATATCCACCAAATGTAGTAGATGCAAATGGTGCAGATTCATCTCTTTCTTGAGCTCTTTTTTGTAAAATACGTGCCTTTTCAGCTCGAACATATGCAAGAAGGTTAGGATCTGTTATGGAACTCTCATCTTGAAATAAAAATTTATCGTCTCTTCTTGTTTGTCTGATTGCACGAGTCTCGACCAAATGTTCTTTAAGTTCGGCTCTTGACAATTGCGCCTCTTGAAGAAGTTGTTTGTTTTGCTCTTGCACCATATTAGCAAAAGCTAAAGTAGAGTCATCTCTTCTTTTTTTTTCAGTTTAGCTTTTTTTCATCCCGATTAGCCGTTCAGAGAAAGACCCACCACTAGCATTAAAATCATCATTTAAATTTATAGGAGAGCACGAGATACCTGGAGAAGCTTGCCCTTCGGAAGTTGGATAATCCGACTCGAAAGAGATATGTGCAGAAAACTGCCTTTTGGAGCTATTTCCATCCTTAAATTTTTCAAAATCCTTGATAGTATTCCAAACATGATCAAACTTCCACCCAGATTTATAGTTTCGATCCTCCGTGAATAAAATTCTAGCTTCACGCATCTAAAAGAAAGAAAATATTTAATTTAATTTGAAAAAATAAATTTGAAAACTTATAATACTCACGATATCTTCATTTGAAGCTCCACTTTGGTGCCTGTCGTTAATTGCTCGAATGCAAGCATGCATTTTCTTCGCTGCTTTCTCAATAGTTTGAACTCGGGCTTGTAGAGATCTTAGTGAACGATCTTCCCATTGCTCGCTCTTATCTCTTTTGAATGTTGATTCAACACGTTTCCACAATGTATCGGCTGATTGGTAAATTCCAGTCGTTGAGTCCTGAGAGATTTCCATATAAGCTCGGCACAAGACAATGTCTTCATCGTGGCTGTATGAAGAAGATCGGATCGACATTTCTGGTGAATAACTTGGATCAAGTAGTTGGGTGCAAACAAATATTGTGAGATTGTAAGTGTTATGTTTTCACTCATTTCCAATTTATAGATGTTTCACAATCCCTCACTTATTACTAAAATATGTTTCTGAAATGACTAAACACTGGAAAGATTCCTTCTTCACAATCCCTCACTTATTACTATCATCCAAACTCGTTTCCCAAAATCTGTTTCTGAAATGACTAAACACTGGAAAGATTCCTTCTTCACAATCCCTCACTTATTACTACCAGCCAAACTCGTTTCCCAAAATCTATTTCCGAAATGACTAAACACTGGAAAGATTCCTTCTTCACAATCCCTCACTTATTTCTACTAGTCAAACTCGTTTCCCAAAATCTGTTTCCGAAATGACTACACACTAAGATTCCACACACCCAATCCCTCACTTATTACTATCATCCAAACTCGTTTCCCAAAATCTGTTTCCGAAATGACTAAACACTGGAAAGATTCCACACACCCAATCCCTCACTTATTACTACCAGACAAACTCGTTTCCCAAAATCTGTATCCGAAATGACTAAACACTGAAAAAAATTTCACACTCTATCCTCCACTTTTTACATCCTCTATATATAGCATATCATATTAATTGCAAATAACTTATCATTGCAAATATCCAACACACTCATTTCAGAAAATGAATTTCAATTTCAGTAGTTCATCTTCATCTTCTTCATCGGGTGATGAAGATAGTGAAATAGTAAAAAGTTTTCAAGAGAGGCAAGCGAGACTATTTCAAGCTATCTCAAATAACAACAATTATCTTCTAATGCTTCAACAAAATCATCAACCAACAATCGGTGGTTCTATTCCAGGCCGCGTCTTCATCAATCGAGATCGGGAAGCTGCTCATCATAGATTGTTCAATGATTATTTCTCAGATAATCCATTGTACAATGATGCTATGTTTCGTAGGAGATATCGAATGTCTCGCTCGTTGTTCCTCTGCATTGTTGATGCAGTTAAAGATCATGACCACTACTTTCAACAACGAGTTGATAGAAGTGGTAGACTTGGATTGTCACCTTTACAGAAAATATCTGCTGTATTTCGGATGCTAGCATACGATTCACCAGCAGATGCCACAGATGAATATATTAAAATTGGTGAGTCTATTGCAATTAAAAGCATGAAAAGATTTTGCCGAGCAATCAAAGAGATCTTTGCGGAACAATACCTGAGGGCGCCAACGGCTCATGATATTTCTAGATTACTTCACATTGGCAAGCAACGAGGATTTCCAGGAATGCTTGGGAGCTTGGATTGCATGCATTGGAGATGGAAAAATTGTCCTACAGCTTGGGCTGGACAATATGCGGGCCGTAGTGGAAGACTGACAATTATTCTTGAAGCGGTGGCAGATTATGATCTTTGGATATGGCATGCTTATTTTGGTTTGCACGGCACCAACAATGATATCAATGTGCTTGAGCCATCCCATCTCTTTTATAATCTAACTCAAGGTATTGCTCCTCCAGCTCATTATATAATTCAAGGCAAAGAATATAATATGGGTTATTATTTAGCTGATAGTATATATCCTAAATGGTCTACTCTTGTGCAAACAATTCATGATCCACGTGGTTCAAAAAAAAATATTTTGCAAAGAGACAAGAAGCATGCAGGAAAGATGTAGAACGTGCATTTGGATTTCTACAAGCACGTTTTGCGATTATAGCAGGATCAGCACGCTATTGGAGAAAAGAAGTACCTCATGATATAATGACTACGTGCATAATTATGCATAATATGATAGTTGAGGATGAGCGTGACCTTGATGCACCAATAGAACTTGCAAGAGAGACGGCACCGCCAGAGGTTGAATTGGTGACGAATGAAAATACTAATTTCCAAGAATTTATTTCTCGGTATCGAAATATAAGGAACAAAGATGCTCACATGGAACTTCGAAATGCATTAATTGAACACATGTGGGAGGAGTATTCTAATTCTGATACCAGAATAATCATGTATTTTATTTTCAGTTTATTTGGTGTGTTGAATGTTTTTTATTAAGTTGTTTAGTAGATTTCGTGTGTTGTAATGTAATTTTATTAACGAGATGTTTAATTATTTGATGTGTTGTAATGTAATTTTATTATTGAGATGTTTAGTAATTTAGTTTATTTGATATGTTTTAATATAATCTTAATATCATGTTTTTTTAATTTCTTTATTTTTTAAATAATTTTTAATAAATTATAAATTTATAGTTTAAATAATTATTCAATTAATAAATATGAATTAATAATTTTTCGTATTTTTAATAATTGATTATCTTATAATAATTTATTTTCTTTGAAATTAATAAAGGGTTCAAATTGCAAATTTGTTAGAGATTTTGGAAGTATTTGAAAAGTTTGTAAAGTTGTGATAAAAAGGAATATGCTGATAATATTCTTTTGAGTTTGAGTTTAGTATTTTCGGTTGGAGAAAAATGGTGTTTGATGTGACATTTACTGCATTTTGGGTTTGAGTTTGAGTTTTTCGGTTGGAGATGGTCTGAAGTCGTCGGCCTAGTATGCAAATTTCTCGTCCAACCATTGCACTCTGCTCTAGTTGAGATGTGTCGCTACGTTCAGCTCTCACCTTCAAATAATTTTTTATTTGTCTTACCTTGTTAATTATGGGTGTTTTGAAGCGGATGGCAGCTAAGATTTTGAAAGAAGAATGGAGTACCTGCAACGCTTGGAACTGTAGGATTTCAGCAGTTGGATCAAAAATTGACGAACATTGAAGTAAATCTGGCAGTTCTCCCTGTTTAGTACATTCCTCAACCTCCTCTATCTCAACACGGCCTCATGAAACAATGAAAATTGGAGTAATGGAGGAAGTGAGGGTTAGAAGTTGAAGGGGATAGGAAATAAAGTTTTAAATGGAGGCTGTCGAGGAAATGATGAGAGAGACAATCGTGCTGCAGAAGGAGAAAGTATTAAATAAAGCAAGAAAAGGTAATTTAAAATTTGAATTCTTAAAGGTCGTGATGTCAGATATAAGACAACTCTGAAAATATAATAATTATATTGTTGTCTAGCAAATATTAGCTATGTGGCAAAATTTAATCCATAATTATTTTGCAATTTCAATACAAATGTCCTTGCATGATTTTTGGATGTTGTGAGCGGGATTGCATGTGTTTGGGCGGGATTTGCTACAGTTGTTTACGTTTTCGCTTTAGTATATTAAATAGATAGATGTCCATTCCACAGTTATATATGTCTAGTTCTATAACTAGTTCACAGACTGCATTTATTTGTTACCAAACTTTTACTAATAAATTTATTTTTTTTAGTATATTAAATAGATGTCCATTCCACAGTTATATATGTCTTTTATTTTTTTTAGTAATCATAAATTTATTTTTTTTATTAGTTCACTGTTATATATTTGTCATTAACCTAATGTGCACGTCCTTTCAGACAATGGTGGATTCAGAAAATTTACGTAAAAGGCTCGAATTTTTTTGTTTCCACCATAAATTTAATTCCTCCATATCCGATTTTTCCTTATTTTTATCTATTTTTCCTTCTTCACGATGAAGAATATTTTATAAATTATTAGATCACACTACCATAAAACCGGAAAAAAAAGTAGCTGAAAGAGGAAGTTCAATAGGTTGTAGAGATCTGTGTGATCAACACATAATAGGTAAATATATTGCGCAAACATTTATTGGTTTAGTAATAAAATAGAGAGAGAGTGGGACTTAATAACGATAACAAGTATTAAAAAAATAAAAAAAGAACACTAGTTATTAACTAATATTAATTATATTAAAAGTAATTTTATCCAATACATATCACATACTTTGTTATCCATAATCTACAATAATAGACATTTATTTCCATCAATTATTAACAAATTATTTTTTTCTAACCAAACTCTCGATAATTTATAATCATTATGTAACACCCCGTGTATTATTTAACCATGTAATCATTATCCTGATTTAATGAAGGGAGAATTTCCAATCGAGAAGCATTCGGATATTATTGATTTATGATTGGAGAAATTATGTTCATATTGGGTGTGGTTTTATTAATCTTGAAGGAAATTTTCCAAGATTTATTTTGATGTTGAGATGGAATAATTCAATAATTTGGAATTTTAGAATTTGTCGGGAAGTTTATGCTAGAGTTCTAATAAGATTTTGTTGGAATGAGTATTTCATGCACTAGTATTATATACATATTATGAGAGTGTATATATATCAAGAGTTGGAATAATAAACCCTTTTACACATTTATTGAGCTTAGAGAGAGAAATAGTGAGAACACTCCCAAACTCTTCAGCCACCTTTCCGGCCAGATTCCGGCCAACTCCGGCCACCCCCAACCGAACTGTCACCACCACCGTGTAGCCTGTTCCACGAGCTTCGATTTTATATAAAGTGGACGCCGTGAGGTAGAGGAACGAGCAAGATACCGAAGAGAGAAGTTAGGCCGCCGGAATTTGGGGTGAGCTACATTTCAAATTTTAGAAACTCGTTTAATCGGGAATATCTCGACCTAAGGTTGACATTTTCGTGTTCCCCATCGTATAGGGAGTATTCGGACGTCAAGAAACAAGAGTTTATTCGCCGGAAATCGCCGCCGGCGCCGTGAGGAGAGTTTTTCGGTGAGCTCACTTTCAACCCTCTTTTCTTGCAATTAATCGGTGTTTTGAGGCTAGAATCGTGTTCTAGAGTGTCTAGGGAGCCCGAATATGTAATTGCATGTATCATCGGAGGTGTAGAGAGGTATTTTTGTCATAGTTGCAGGTTTTCCGGCGAACCCGCGAGGAAGACGATCTGTGTCGATCGATACAGAAGCTTGTCGATCGACACAGAGGCTCGAAGCAAGAGCTGAGCCAGTCGTAATTGTGTCGATCGACAGGGATGGTCGACATGATGAGTCGACAGGAACTTAGTCGAGAGAGGGTCGATACAAGTGTGTCGACCGACATAGAGTTGTATCGATCGACACAAGTATATCGACCGACATAGAGTGTATCGATCGACACAAGGGTTGTGTCGATCGACAAAAACAAGTCGACAGAGGCATATTGACTGGCGAGGGCCGTGTCGACTGAGGGCTGTGTCGACCAACACAGAACCCTGTCGGTCGACACAGAGGCTCACATTTGGAGTGATTTCATTCTTTTATCTGATCTACTTCCTGTTCGAGTTCTTATTGTTAGTAGTTTAGATCTTATCATCCTAGATTGTCCGATCTAATGTGGATATTCCTAATTATCTGTAGGAGTTTGAAGAGCGAGGACCAGTTGAGCCCAATCTAGCTGTAAAGCATCTAGACCTTAAGACTAGCACCAGGTGGGAAACTATTTCAATACAGAATCAAATGTGCGTTTTCTTTTCAAAACGTGTTAAAACTGATTTATTTTAAACTGAGATTACTATGCATGTTTTGTGCTATTGTATCTGACCTCTGTCGATTCCCATCGACAGAGAGAATAACTAATGAGTTTAGAACCAGGTTCTTGTGACTGTACTAGAACTCATTTAGTAAATTGGGGTTGAAGTCCCTATATGTATTATTGAATTGGGTGATCCGTCCCCATGAAATGTTGAATGAGGTGGTTAGCCTCTAGTGTTGGATCCAGATAATTTTAATTTAACGATCGGATCTCAAAATGGATTACTGAGACTAGTGCACTCTGATGACAGTAGGTTGAGTGCATTTGCATTCCTGACTGAACATCGTAACTTGGAAGTCGGCCAACTTCCAGTTACAACACTAAAACAGATACGATAACATGTAAATAGCATGCGTGCAAAATAAAATGATTTAGATAGCACAGTTCTTTCAACAAAACACTGTGCCTATCTATGTGAGTTGCATAGCACATCTCCTATATAATGTATATTTTCGGGCATGTTTCTCATTGCATACGTTACTACTCAGCCCCTCGTATTATTTCTAAAATACGCAGGTTGAGCGGCAAGGATGGGCGAGCAGGGGTGTAAACAGGCGAAGTGAAGAATTTTATAAACTCTTAGATCCTGAGATATGCATCTTCATATGTATATCTCCACCACGTTGCACACACGCTGCTACACTCTCTGATTTATCCTTCCCAGACTTGAATACTGTTTGAATGTTTTTACTTAAACTTATGACTCGAAGTATAACTGCATTTGTTCTTAACCATCTTTCATATTTACTCTAAATCTTCCGCTCACTTATTCATTTGATTTTGGAAATGTGTGATAAAATCCTAAAACATCAATGTGACGCGACCCCAAATTGGGAAGGTCAGTTGGGGGCGTTACAGAAGTGGTATCAGAGCATGGTTTTGAGTTTTTAAAACAATTTCAATTAATTTTTGAAAACTTCGAGTCTTAGTAAGTGTTATAAATTTAAAATTGTGTGTAATGTCCGCTCGTGTTTACACCCTACTCCATCCTGCGCCACCTGAGGTACGTTTGTAAGTTTTAAAAAAATTTAAAGTTTCCCCGCTTGCATTTTAGTTATGATTTGAATGTTTTAGAAACATTGTGAATATTTTAAAATGTGATTTGAGGAACTGAAGAAAATCAATGTTTATGAGGAATAAGGAAGTGGAATTGATGAAATGGAACTGAATTTTGTGTTGACCAAGAGTGCCAACATTGGTTATTCGAAAGTGGATTGAAAGTGTTGAATTGGGAGAAAAGCTTTTGATTACAAAGTTGTGAATTTCGATGAGTTGAGAAAGTTTGATATTTTGAAAGTTGAAAGTTGTTTTCAATCGGCGCCGGTAAGGTGACCATATTAAAAATGTGATTCAAATAAATTGATTGATTCTTGAAATTTTGCAAGCGTTTGAAAACTTGGTGTTATGACTATAGATGTGCTAGTTGAATTGAGCTGCTGTGAGATGTTATAAGGGTGGAGTGAGTTAATATTCATGACTTGTGAACTTAGAACTTTGACCCTGTGTAGCGAAATTGAAAATTTCCGTGTACTGGAAAATCCAGTGACTGAGTGAGTGTGCAAAATGCACGAGATTAGTCGGTGTTAAGTGTGCAGAATGCACCAGGAGCCTGACATTTAGTCAAGACTCGAGTGAGTGTGTTTTAGCGCGAGGATTCGTTTAGACCCTCGGCACAGTGTATCGGAGGCCAGTAGTTACCCCGAGACACAGAGTGGTGCATATTGACGTTATTTTGACCTGGGACTGAACGTTTGTTATTTTGTCGTGGCAGATGGACCCTAGGAGCGCAACTTTTCACTTTAGGATCTCTCCACCATTCGAGGAATAGAACTTGGCTAACACATTGATAGAGTACTGGAACTTTTGGTGACAGGCGAGAGGGCAATGCATCACAGACACTGATGCTATGGAGAGGACCATCGAGTTGATGCCGTCAAGGTGGACTAGTCGGACACTGGAGTTAGCCAGGGTCCACCGTAATCAGCGGACGGGCACTCGAGGGAGTTTTCAGACATTTATGGCGGCACTTATCCAGGAGGCAGTTTTGGCCAAGGGTGTGTCACCAACATCTTCGTGGAGCACGCAGGCATTAGCGACAGGTGAGGCGCCGCAATCGAGGCCTAGACCTGCCTCATCTTCTATGGCACAAATGATAGCCCCATCCGATCATCAGTCAAGAGGATCTGTTGATCCCATTTTCGACCCAGTGGGATCCTCCGGGTATGTGAACTATCACGCAGCATTGCAGCAGTCGTCGCCTCAGTGGACTCCAGCGTCACTGCCTGCATTACCTATTGCTCAGGTTGCACCAATGCCCTCATCCACGTCTTATCCGAGGGTGAGACCTGTTCTGAGCACGCCCGCAGCAGCTTACGCCTCACCCCAACCCGGGTTACAGCAGGAGGGAGCGTACGATCCTTACGCGTAGTGTGATTTTTCCACAGCGTCAGTCCAGTATCCACCGCTGCAGCAGGATCCGATCTTACCATTCGAATATCAGGATATGACTTTACCATTTGGAGGATACGACCTGCCAGCACCATCGGTTCAGCAGCCGCAGCAGGATTTGGGAGGGCCCAGCGGGGCCAAGCCGACATATGATTACGGTTGGGATAGTGCCGAGATATGGCCGAGGCAGACCACTAGTGGGTACGAGGATATGTTTGGAGGCCATGGGACTGCCTATGGCTATGGGACGAGATAGGCGCCGATCTGTCTATCCAGCGATACCGAGAGTAGCCGGGGTAGGAGGGTGGCAGCTCAGGACAAGGGTAAAATACCGATGAAGATGGAGGATGATTAAGAGGAAGAGGAGGATCCGTCTGAGGGATCCAAGTGAGAGTTGTACGGATTTGATCTTGGTTGCTTATTATTCGGATTAGATATCTTGATGCTTTATTGTACTCTATTTATGATTATGTTCTGGAGAGAGACTAAGATTTAGTTGTTGTTGAACCTTGTTGTTTCATGTATTTTTTTTCCTTGATGTATTGGGAATTGTGGCATGCTAGATTTGTTCGGATATTTAACGATTTCGTTATTTGAAAGTCTTTGGATTTGAGTGATGGAGATTGATTGTTTGAAAAGTTTTGAATGAGTACTTGATGGATCTTATGGATTAAGGATAAGATGAATATTGTTGTATTAAGGGTATTGTGTTATATCATTGTATTGTTTTGCAGAAAGATAATGGAGTTTATAGGTCAGGGCAGAGGTAGAGGTCGCGGTCGAGGCAGAGGACGTGGTCGAGGTCGAGGCAGAGGCCAGAGAGGCAGAGGTCGTGGGAGATTGAACCCACAGAATGAGGTTGAGAACCAGAACTGGGAAGAAGTGCCTGTTAATCAAGACTATGAAGAGTACGATCTAGTTTCTGATGAAGACAGCGCAGCAGCGCCACATGGTCATATTCCACCACAGCATGGAGGAGCACCTGAGATCTCCTCAGTCAAGTGGGTAGAGACTTTCAGAAAGCAACAACCCCCAACGTTTGACGGGACAGGAGGTCCAGCAGTTGCAGAGGACTGGGTCAGAGAGCTCGAGAAGATTTTCAAATACATGAGGAGCTCTGAATCAGAGAAGATCAACTGCATGTCCTACCAACTGAAAGGGAAAGCAGACCGTTGGTGGGAAACCTATGTGAAGTCGGTCGCACCAGCAGAGAGAGATCATCTGAGCTGGGAGAGATTCAATGAGGCCCTATTTGAGAAGTACGTTCCGAAGCAATATCGGAAGGAGAGGGCAGTAGAATTCTTCCTGTTTGAACAAGGGAAACTGTCAGTGGAGGAGTACAACACCAAGTTCGGTGAGCTACTCCAGATGGCGCCACATCTGGCGGACACGCCACAGAAGATGGCGGAAAAGTTCAGAGATGGTCTGTGCGAAGAAATCCGCACGCAACTGGCGACCATGAAGGGGCTGAGCTACCAAGAGCTGCTGAGCAATGCTTTGGACATTGAGGCGTCCAAGAACATGAAAAGAATACCGGAATGGGGAGCACAGGAAGTACAAACCCCGGCTCCAATTCATAAAAGGAAATGGGAGGAACCGCAGAGGCAGTTTGTGCAAGGTCAAGGCAGCCAGAAGCACCACGACCAAGGCCGGAAATAGAACTTCCAGGGAAGGCGTGATCAATAGAACTTTCAGAGATACAATCCCCAGCAGGCTCAGAGGCGTGACCAAGGAGGACCGCATAACTGTCAAAGGTGTGGCAGGAGGCATACCGGAGATTGCCAAGGAAACGCACTTAGATGTTTTAACTGCGGAGGTCAGGGTCACTACTACAACCGTTGTCCAATGCAGCAGGCCCAGGGTGGAAATCGCCAAAATTTTCAGAGGCCTGCTAACCAACATCTGAGAGCCATCAGAGGACTGCGCCAGCCATGGAGAGGCAATGCCGGCTACCGAGGAGGAGGTCGGCAGAGCAACCAGGCCCCACCCAGGATCCCAGAGGGAAATCAACAGGGTGGTGATGGACAACAGAGGAGAGGTCGAGCCTACGCCTTAGATGGGAAACCAGGATGACGGAAACCTGACAGGTATGGATGCATTAATGATATACCTGTTATGGTATTATTTGATACTGGAGCATCACATACATTCATATCATCTGCATGTGTTGAGGCACTAGAACTTAAGGTAGAGAAGAATAGTCAGGACTTGAACGTAGCAATACCTTCAGGAGAAACCGCTATTTCTACTTTAGTATGCCGAGACTTGAGAATCAATTTGAACGAGAACGAGATTCGAGTAAGAGAACTGAATGTACTGGACATTCATGATGTGGATATAATCTTTGGAATTGATTGGCTGTCAGAGAACAAGGCGACGATCTTATGTCGCAAGAGGAAAGTGATCATTCCACAGCAAGGGAATGAAGAAGCATTTGTGCACAGATTCAGAAGGAGGCAGAGAGTGCCTGTAATATCAGCCATGCAAGCAACGAGGTTATTGCAAGGCAGGAAACCAAGCCTTTTTGGTATATCTGGAAGGAGAGGAGAAACCAGAGTTAACAATACAAGATGTGCCAATAGTGAGGGAATTCGAGGACGTGTTTCCGAAAGAACTATCGGGGTTGCCATCGGACAGACAGGTGGAATTCACAATCGATTTGAAACCCGGAGTGGCACCAGATTTGAAAGCGCCGTACCGTATGGCCCCGAAGGAATTACAAGAACTGAAGGTCCAACTCCAAGAACTGTTGGATATGGGGAATATTAGGCCCAGTGTGTCACCATGGGGTGCACCAATCCTATTTGTGAAGAAGGACGGATCCATGCGTATGTGCATTGATTATAGAGAACTGAACAAGTTAACACTGAAGAACAGATACCCGTTACCGAGAATCGATGACCTGTTTGATCAGCTCAATGGAGCAAAAGTATTCTCTAAGATCGACCTTCGATCAGGGTATCATCAGCTGAAGATCCGGAAGGAGGACATTCCGAAGACAGCATTCAGGACTAGATACGGACACTACGAGTTTGTAGTAATGCCCTTTGGACTTACCAATGCTCCTGCGGTGTTCATGGATTTGATGAATCGAGTATTTCATCCATATCTCGACAACTTTGTGTTGGTGTTTATCGATGACATACTGATATACTCGAAGAGCGAAACGGAGCATGAACAGCATTTGAGGACAGTATTACAGACCTTGAGAGATGAGAAGTTGTATGCAAAGTTCAGCAAGTGTGAGTTTTGGCTAAAAGAAGTGACGTTCTTGGGTCACATTGTTTCGGCTGATGGAATCAAAGTGGATCCAGCCAAGATTCAGACAGTGATTGACTGGAAATCACCAACTAATCCGAATGAGATTCGCAGTTTTCTGGGTTTAGCCGGCTACTACAGAAGATTCATTGAGGGCTTCTCAAAGATCGCGAAGCCTATGACTCATTACTTCAGAAAGGTGTGAAGTTTGTATGGTCAGAAGAATGCGAAGAGAGCTTCCAGAAGTTGAAGCAGTTGCTAACAACCGTGCCAGTTTCGGCAGTGCAGAAGCGGATAAGAATTTTGAGGTATATACCTACTGATCACTGTAATTTCTACAGATTAATTATAGAAATAGTGGCAAATAAATTTGTAAACCC
>JAPKLW010000380.1:301583-311906 GCA_026898455.1 Plectranthus barbatus | reverse complement strand
TCACTGCTTTCGGAACGGTTTTCTCGTGAGTTTAGGCCTAAAAACCTACATAGACATCAAAACACACCTAAAACCACCTAATATTGATATCATGCATAAAAAATATATATAAACTCAATAAATCTACATAAAATAGTATAAAAATAATATAGATAAGTGAGTGAAATAATGAGCTTATCACGACGCTTCGAAGAATGGACTAGGATGTGTACTAATACAGGACGGTAAGGTGATAGCTTATGCGTCAAGGCAATTAAGACCGCATGAGGTAAATTATGGATCAGGTAAGCTAGCTCAGATTTATGTTCGGGAGATAGTCAGATTGCACGGAGTGCCGAAATCTATTATGTCTGACAGAGATGCGAAGTTCATGTCTCGATTTTGGATGAGTTTACAACAGGAGTTGGTGACTCGCCTAAATTTCAGTACGTCATTTCACCCCAATCAGATGGTCAATCTGAAAGGACCATTCAAACTCTAGAAGACATGCTGAGAACAGTAGTACTAGATCGAGGAAACAATTGGGAGTCGATTTTGCCTCTGATTGAGTTGGCTTATAATAATAGTTATCAGGCAACAATCGGAATGGCTCCATACAAAGTCCTGTATGGGAGGAAGTGTCGTTAACCTCTGTATTGGGATGAGGTAGGGGAATGAAAGGTTGTTGGACCAGATGCCATGAGCGAGATGATTGAGATCGTCCGGCAGGTACGAGAAAGGATCAGGGAAGCGCAGAGTAGACAGAAGTATTATGCCGACTCAAGGAGGGCTGAGTTGTGTTTTGAAGTCGGGGATAAGGTATTCCTCAAAGTGTCACCTACCAGAGGAGTAGTGCGTTTTGGAATTAAGGGTAAACTGAGACCGCGCTATGTGGGACCGTATGAGATCTTGGAGCGCATTGGTTCAGTAGCATACAGATTATCACTACCCCCGAGTATGGGTAATATGCATAATGTATTTCACGTGTCTCAACTGAGAAAGTACGTCTATCCTAAGCACGTGATTCGACAAGAGGAGGTGATCCCGAGTCTGGATTTGAGATACGAAGAACGACCGGAAGCGATTTTGGACCGCAAGAACCAAAAATTAAGGAACAAGTCGATTCCGCTTGTGAAGGTGCTTTGGAATCACCATGGGAGTGAGGAAGCAACCTGGGAGCTGGAGACAAAATGAGAGAGAAATATCCCGAACTGTTAGAAGCTTTGTAATTTTTGGGACGAAAATTTTATAAGGGTGAGGGAATGTAACACCCCGTGTATTATTTAACCCTGTAATCATTATTCTGATTGAATGAAGGGAGAATTTCCAATCGAGAAGCATTCAAATATTATTGATTTATGATTGGTGAAAATATGTTCATATTGGCTGTGGTTATCATTAATCTTGAAGGAATTTTTCCAAGATTTATTTTGATGTTGAGATGGAATAAATCAATAATTTGGAATTTTAGAATTTGTCGGGGAAGTTTATGCTAGAGTTCTAATAAGATTTTGTTGGAATGAGTATTTCATGCACTAGTATTATACACATATTATGAGAGTGTATATATATCAAGAGTTGGAATAATAAACCCTTTTACACATTTATTGAGCTTAGAGAGAGAAATAGTGAGAACACTCCCAAACTCGTCAGCCACCTTTCCGGCCAGATTACGGCCAACTCCGGCCACCCCCGACCGAACCGTCACCACCACCGTGTAGCCTGTTCCACGAGCTTCGATTTGATATAAAGTGGTCGTCGTGAGGTAGAGGAACGAGCAATATACCGAAGAGAGAAGTTAGGTCGCCGGAATTTGGGGTGAGCTCAATTTCAAATTTTAGAAACTCGTTTAATCGGGAATATCTCGACCTAAGGTTGACATTTTCGTGTTCCCCATCGTATAGGGAGTATTCGAATGTCAAGAAACAAGAGTTTACTCGTTGGAAATCGCCGTCGCCGCCGTGAGGAGAGTTTTTCGGTGAGCTCACTTTCAACCCTCTTTTCTTGCAATTAATCGGTGTTTTGAGGCTAGAATCGTGTTCTAGAGTGTCTAGGGAGCCCGAATATGTAATTGCATGTATCATCAGAGGTGTAGAGAGGTATTTCTGTCGTAGTTGCAGGTTTTCCGGCGAACCCGCGAGGAAGACGATCTGTGTCGATCGATACAGAAGCATGTCGATCGACACAGAGGCTTGAAGCAAGAGCTGAACCAGTCGTAATTGTGTCGATCGACACAGGTTGTGTCAATCGACATGGATGGTCGACATGATGAGTCGACAAGAACTCAGTCGAGAGAGGGTCGATACAAGTGTGTCGACCGACATAGAGTTGTATCGATCGACATACAAGTGTGTCGACCTATCTGTGTGAGTTGCATAGCACATCTTCTATATAATGTATGTTTTCGAGCATGTTTCTCATTGGGTACGTTAGTACTCAGCCCCTCGTATTATTTCTAAAATACGCAGGTTGAGCGGCAAGGATGGGTGAGCAGGGGTGTAAACAGGCGAAGTGAAGAATTTTATAAACTCTTAGATCCTGAGATATGCATCTTCATATGTATATCTCCGCCACGTTGCACACACGCTGCTACACTCTCTGGTTTATCCTTCCCGGACTTGAATACTGTTTGAATGTTTTTACTTAAACTTATGACTCGAAGTATAACTGCATTTGTTCTTAACCATCTTTGATATTTACTCTAAATCTTCAGCTCACTTATTCATTTGATTTTGGAAATGTGTGATAAAATCCTGAAACATCAATGTGATGTGACCCCAAATTGGGAAGGTCAGTTGGGGGCGTTACACTTTATAAATTCAGTAATCACTCTTGTTGGTCCCGAAATCAGAGTATATAAGTGTGCAACAGAAATAAGATAAATATACATTTGTCTCTGAAAACTGACTGAGACTCAGTTTTCAGATTATCCGAAGAGTAAGTTTAGCTCGGAAGTGATTAAGTAAGTTTCAGAAAATATACACTTCAATACTTAGACAAGTATTGAAGATTTCAAAATAAGTTTGAGAAACTTAAAGTAAGTAAGTAAAGAACATAAGATATTTATAATGGTTCGGACTTAAAATCCTATGTTAGGAACTGAGTTTTAGTTCATTCCTTAATTTGATGTTTTGATATGTCAAAACTCACTTTAGCATTAAGTTTCTAGAGTTGTTAAATTTAATCCTTGTATAAGATTATTTGAGTTCTGATAGAAACTTGGATGCTGGAGACAAAGCAAGAAGATTTTCAAGAAGCTCGAGATTTAAAGAGAAGTGTTTGTGCTGAAAACTTGGTAAGGCCAGAAACTTAATTTCTAGAAACTAAGTTTTAGGACTGAAACTGAGTTTCACCAAGTATGGCGAAGTACAATATTGACCTTGGGAAGTCAGTATGAAGGAGGCCTATATTGACTTTGGAATGTAAGTATAGAGGTTCTAAGCTTCAAAAGCACGTGAAACACAAGTATTCGAAGTCATACTTAAAGCTAATTCAATGCTAAGTAAAATTCAGTACAAGGATGTCTCATACTTGCATTCCTCGGACTGAAGCTTAGTCTGACAAGAGCAAGTAGAAAGTACACTGCAAGGACAGACTTTTCAAAGCAAAGTAGACCTATGAAGAATGGTTGTGATTGGATGGTACAATCTATGTCTCTAACGACCGGATTTTTGTGTCTTACGGATGGAAATTCAAATTGTCCATCTAAATACCATAAATAGCTCGACACTCCAACCAGAAAAGGTAAAGAAATCTCTTGAGAAGCTACGCTGATGCTCTGCCAAACTTTCTACTCATTCTCTCTAAAAATCTGTGAAGTTCTGTCACGAGACTTGAGTTTCAAACTCAAGTTATTCATTATGTGCAAGTGTTTAAAGCACGAGGCTAAAGCTTAAAGTTAAAGTTATCTTTTGGTGAATATAACTTTTCAAAAGTTATATTCATAGCAGTCAGCATTCTACTCTAGAATACTGATTCTCACGGGCCTAGCCATCAAACTTAGTTCTTCCTGGACGGTTGGAAGTTTCCTCGTTCTTCCCAGAACAATGAGTTTGGCAAAGGTCGTTATAATCAATATCCCTGAGTAGGATATTGACTGCTATGAATATAACTTTGGAAAGTTATATTCACCAAGAAATAGCTTCAGCTTTAAGCTTTAGCCTCGTGCTTTAAAGCAGTAGCATGGAAGTGATAACTTCATTTAGAAACTCAAGTTTTGTGTATAAAGTACACGAAATATCAGAGAGCTTTTGAGTTAGAAATTTGACAGAGCTTCACCGCATCTTTTCTTGAGAGTTTGTAACCCTTTCAGGTTGAAGTGTTGAGTTATTTATAGTCTTCAGGGGGACAATTTGAATTTCCACCACATAAATCAAGTCGTTAGAGACAGAGATTGGGTCATCCAATCAGTGCCCATACTTTTGTCTGCTCTGCTCTATTGCCTGTTTTATGCTTTTGGAAGTGTACTTTCCACTTGCTCTTGTCAGACTAAGTTTCAGTCCAAGGAATCCAAGTATGGGACATCCTCGTATTGACTTTTTGACTTAGTATTGAAATGTCGTTAAGTCTGACTTCAAACATTTGTGTTTAACGTGCCTTTGAAATATTGAACCTCTATACTGACATTCCAAAGTCAGTATAGGATTCTGCCATAGTTCGTAAAACTCAGTTTTAGCTTCCAAAACTTAGTTTCCAAAAACTAAGTTTCTGGCCTTACTACGTTTTAAGCACGAACACAAGTCTTCAGATCTTCAAGTTTCTTTGAATCTTCTCTTTAAGCATGGAAACTTGGTTTTGGATATCTCGAGCTCTATTTTCTTAAATATCTTCATCAGAAACTCAATTTCTAATTTATTTGCTCGATCTTCGGTATCAAAATTTCTAGTCTATTACAACTCGAACAATCATATACACGGATTACATTAAAATACTCTAGAAGCTTAGTACTAAAGTAAGTTTTGACATATCAAAACATCAACTTAAGAGGTGAACTGAAACTCAATTCCTAATAATTTCGCCCTTTTTTATATTTTCAAAACTACTTATTTAAGTTAGGAAAAAAAGGAAGCATGGTGTACTAAGTTTACAATGACACTACTAAGTAAACGAGTCCTTATTCTGACCTACTCTATTTGACCTTCCCCCTGAATTGGAGAGATATTTCTCGATTAAGTCAACATAGAGTGAAAAAGTAAGTTTGTTGATTGCACTGGAAAATGTGAGTTCAACCAGGTTAAAAAAAATACTTTGAACAAGGAGAGAGAGAGAGAGAGAGAGAGAGAGAATGAGCGATTGTCAATGAGTCAGTTTCAGATCTTTCATTAATGAGTGAGAAATACAAGTACAATGAAAGACAGGAAACTGAACTTACAAAAGATGTGAGTACAAGAAACTCAGTACCAAAGGAACCATAGAGGAGGTGGATCAGATGATGAAGGTTTTGATCCAGAAAGTTCGCAACGAGCTTGGCAAGCATATTATACTGGTCCTGCCTCCTCTTCTCTTCTTCTCGACTCTTCTTTCTGAAGCCTCCTTTCTTCTTTTTATTTTTGTCTGTCCTCTTCCCCCTTTTTGACAATCTCAACAAGGGGTAGAAACCGTTGATTTTATGGAGGAAATGGACTCAGAGGTTTCAGCTTCCTTGTGATCTTTCTCATCGAAGCGTGCCTTTATTTCCTCAAGCTGATTCTGGAAGAGGACCTGCATCTCAGTCATTGAAGCAACAGGAGTAGGATCGATAGTGGTTTGGATCTGAGTCTCAGTTGCGAGAAGCTGCGTCGACAGACGCTAATCAGCATCGATCGATGCCGACCAGGGGCTCACGTCGATCAACGTGGATCAGCCACGATCGACGCGAGGATGTCTGCTGGAGCAGAAATTCGATGTAAAACGGATTTATTCATATCTTTAGCCCTAGATTTGGTAGGATACATATCCACCCCTATATATAGCCTACTAAATTCGATTTTTCAGCATTCCCAATCATATTTTCATTCAGCACTTTGGTTTTTAGAGTTTGGAGACTTGAGAAACACGAAACCCTTTATTTTTCTTGTAAGTTCTTTATGTTTATGCAATTTAATATGTTTTCTTTTGGATTTCTATCTGCGATGAGTGGCTAGAAACCCTAGCGGGTTATAGGGTTTGATATTATTATGGATGCATGTTAGGATTAATTAATTAGGTTTATGATTCCTGTGTTTATTTTCAATTCTAGATTAATTCAAGGACCGAGAGGTGACGATTAATTTAGATGTCTAGCTATCGATAGAAGGACCGAGAGGTGAATATTAATAGTGGGAATAGGAATGCATGATACGTCTACACTATCCAAATAGATGTACTAGACTGTAGGAATAGAACTGGTTTGCTTATCAGATTGACTAATTTGGTGTACTTTGAGACCGAGCGGAGATAGTCACTAATTAGTAATCTAGGTTATATGTGCCAAACAAGGAAATATAACATTGTTGCAGTATTCCACCTGTTAAATTAATTGATTCCTACATGTTATCCATAATAAGAATTATTCCCTAGAATCTGTGTTCCTTTAATTTGCTTTCCAAAACCTCTTTAATTTTTAGCATTGTCATCTTTACTTTTATAAAATCCTGATTTTGAATTCCTCAAACAATGAATCTTAGGATCATAGCTAGTATATAGGATAGTTTCCCCACACAATTCCCCTGGATCGATAACCTAAGGGTTTACAAATTTATTTGCCACTGTTTCTATAATTAATCTGTTAGAAATAACAGTGATCAGTCCACGGCCTCGTCCTCTTACAGGGGCTTCTCTAGGCGGCATGCTGCAAAATAAACGATCATTAAATGGATTTTTAACCCGCGGTACACGCACTGCGTTAGAGAAAAACCCTTTTCAGGATCGCAATAAGAACAACAATTTACAGATACAATTAACATGATGGGTTATCCCACAATTTAGGGTTAACCATCTTAAGAGACAATATTCCCATCATTACTTGGTAATGACCAAGATCACACAAATACCACAATGGTAAACAATTTAAGACCAAAAGTTACACATAACACCATGGTATATATCCGAAACCTGGAAATTGGGCGGGTAGCATTTTCGCTTTGAAAATCTCGGGGTTGCCGTTTTGAAATGGGCTTCCCAACTACCAGTTAGTACAATCATTGTTCATCTCCCGCAGGAGGTATCCTAATTACAATTACAATAACGACATCTAGAAGTTAGAAACGGGCCAACAAGGCGCCTTACAATCACAATCCTACAACATACATCTGATAGACATCTACATATATGCATCAATAGGAATCTAAGGAAGACGATCAAAGGTCATCGTCCGACGATTCGAACATCCCGTCGTCTGAGAAATCGACCATGTCGGAAGGAGTTACAACATCTTCCTCGGGGTCTTCGTCATCAACATTCCATGGCTCGTCACCCCATCCCTTCTGCCATTGTTGTGGCCAATTGGCAGCCATCCATTCAACTGCCATCGGAACAAGTCCGCCATTCTCTTCTTCGGGTACTACCTGGTCATTCTCGACTCCTTGTTCTTCTCCTTCCTCATCTTCATCTTCACCTTCTTCCTCGTTTTCCTCTTCTGGATCTTCCTCCTCCTCGCCATCTTCTGCTTCGGTGTCTGATTCTTCTCCACCCTCGGGATCTAGATATTGATCCCCGAGTCGGTCACGCATCTCGTGCCTCCAGGCTGCCGGTATAGGGCGATCCAAGTCAGGATTCTGAGAATCCTCGGAATCATCATCAGGATAGGCGGGATAGTGACTGGCATCTAGTTCCACGTCACTGGGTCCGTAGGAGGAATCTTCTTTCGGGTCTTCCTCGGACTCGTTGTCAGATACGAAGCTCCTAGCTTGGGAAGATCACGCTTTGATGTCATGGGGTTGAGGTGGATTCTGGAAGGTGGCTCGCTGACGGCGGATAAGGGTAATGAATCCCTCCAGGTCAGACTCATCAGCAGGGGTGTCGTCCAAGTAGCTCACAACATTGGCTTGAACCCACGGTTGCCACTGAGGGGGCATCAGTTCGGCCAAGCGGCATAGTACCTCGATCCTAGTCACACCATGTGGATAAGCATCCATCCAGAATTTGTAGAAGTCAGACAAGAAGCGGCTCAGGGAGTCTCCTTGGCATATTTGTTAACTCCTGAAGTAACTGACTCGCCTTTCTCCTGAGGTGTTGCGTGGTAACGGTTTACGGTGGGTGAACTTGCGTCGAGCCATCTGCGAATAGGTAAAGTCAAAAGGTCAGGTGGTCAGTAGATATAAAAGTAGTTTGCGCAATTTAAGTAGCGAAAGTAACGCAGCTATAAGGTAATAATTCTAGGTTCGACTACGGCGCATAATAGTCCTAACTTAATACATGCTTCTTAAAGCGTCTAAGTTCTCCTAATAAAGCCTTTATAATTAAAGCATTTGTAATGCATATGGAAGATTTTCATGAAAATGCAACAATTTATCCATTTAAAACTTGAGATACTGAGAATGCAAATATTCATGCATTAAATTCTTTATGATCTTTAAAGGATGCAACAATGTAAGACTTTCATATTTCAAAAAGGAGGCTTGCGCCTTAAACTTTAATGCAACTATTTATGCAAAATCTTTTCTTGATGCGGCGCCGAGTACGGGTGCAGGAGCTGGAGCTGGTGAAGAGGTTTTCAACTTATCGAATAAATTGGAGGCCTCGAAACAAGGAGGTCCTCGGTTCAGAGCAAAAAAAAGAAAGAAAAAAAATCAAACCTCGCTCTGATACCACTTTGTCACGCCCCGATTTAGAAACAAGGCATAAATAAGAGAAATGAGGCACATTGGGTACGAGACTTGCACTTGGGATGTCAATCAATAATAAGAACGCAAACAATTAAGATAGAAAGCATCACAATTTTCCCAAGTTAAGAAAAATGTGAATAAAGGGTGCCTCCTTAAGAAGGGATCGTATCTCCTTAAGTGAATCAAATATCAGAGGTTTAACAAGATTCTAAATGACAAAAGTCTAACAAAAGACATTGAATCTAACAGCGGAAAGTTATCAAGGAAGTATGTATATGAAGATACACACTTCCGCATTTAACTTTTACAAAGGATGAGTCTTCAGCTCCACTCCTCTGCTACCTCGTACTCTTGCTTTAAATCCTCTTTTAACCTGCGCATTTAAGAAATAATGTGAGGGGCTAAGTACAAGTTATACTTAGTGAACACATGCCCAAAAACATACATATATAAGTTTGTCATACCTTTATTTATTGGGTCGCTCATGGGGTTTTATCTTTAAAATCCTCCCAAGGCACCAAAACAGTTTATGAATGAGCATGCTCTTTTATACAGTTAAACTATCTGCAAATGATTATGTGACTGGGAGGTGGCCACCAACCACAGTCACGACGCTAGTCCATGCAGGGTGCGACCCCATAACATGATAGCATTATAGTGCACTAACCCGTGGCATCTTTTCATACCAACCGGGCACGATCGTAATAGACTCGCAATACGCGTAGTCAACATTCACGTTCCCACGTATAATGTTCTTCTCTAAGTGGGGTTCCCCCACGAAGAGGACAGATAGCAAACACAAAACAGTAGGCAATGACAACAGTTCAAAGCAAAACATTTCTATTCCATGAATAATTTCTTTGAAAAGAAAAACATCATTTTCATTTTATTTTGACCCACAATATAGGGTAAAAGAAAGCCCACCTTAGTTGGTGTGGTCGCAAATGATCGCTCTAGTCGTCAATCCTTTCCTTGTCCTTTCCTATGACATAAGGAATACGAATAAATCCTCAAGGGATAATAGATTATTTGATTTAATACATCCAAACAGTTCTAGACTCTTAAATCGATCTTGGACTTCTTAGTTTGAGCCACCGGATATAGATATGGAAGAATGATTAGTTAACTTGGTTTGACGAACAAGATAGTCAAACGTTATTTCAATAGCTCGTGATTCAATACCGAGCGTAAACTTACAATAAGGGTTCGTGGTTTAACTCTATTGAACAATTGCGAAAACTTCATCAAATGACGGGACATTATTTCAAAAATTATGATTAAAAGAATTTCATAATTGATTATGAATCATCGCACATCGCTTGAGAGTATGAGAACTTATCAAGTTATTACAAGAGAAGATCAATTATGGTTAATCGAATAAATTCAATCGAAGTTGGTTTGGATTCAAAAGATTTCAATTAGGGTAGGAAAGAAAGGAGTAATTATCATTGTCGATTGATAAAAGAGACGTCAAATGATTTCAAAGACAAGTTGAATTGATCGAAGAATGAAAGATTGTTGGGAAATTTGGCTAAGTTTCCCTTCCCCAGTAGCTAATTGT
>JAPKLW010000380.1:222198-282290 GCA_026898455.1 Plectranthus barbatus | reverse complement strand
GAAACAGATATAATAACATACAAATAGCACGCGTGTGAAAATAAAATGTTTTAGATAGCCTGGTACATTTCAATAAACCCCCACGTCTATCTGTGTGAGTTGCATAGCATGTTTCCTATATAATGTATGTTTTCGGGCATGTTTCTCATTGGGTACGAAAGTACTCAGCCCCTCGCGTTATTTCTAAAACATGCAGGTTAAGCAGTAGGGATGGAAGTAGCGGGTGTAAGCAGGTGGAGAATAAGTGGTTTTTGAGGAAATTGTACAGATCCTGTGACGTGTATCTCCATATACATGTCACCATCACGCTACACACACTGCTGCACAGCTCTCTAAAACCTTCCACTTTTAAATATCTCATGTTTGGATTTATGTTTGTTAAACTGACTCGAAGGATTCACTACTTCTGTTTAACTATTTTTAATTTATTTTCAGTCTTTTTCTTATTTAAGTATTTTAATGCTCATCGAAAACCTGAAACATCAATGTAACGCGGCTCCATATTGGAAGGTCAGATGGGGGCGTTACAATATAATCATAAGTATGAACTATAGTTCAATTATAATGAAATTAATTGAAATATAATCATAAGTATGAACTATATTGTAATTATAATGAAATTAATTGAAATATAATCATGAGTATGAACTGTAGTTTAATTATAATCAAATAACTTGAAATATAATCATAAGTACGAATTATAGTTCAATTATAATCAAATAACTTGAAATATAATCATAAGTATGAATTATAGTTCAGCTCGAGCACCAATTGACAACATCAGCTAATAGGTCTATGCATGAATCCATATACGGTATAACCACTGTATCTCATCCTGAATGATATATTAGAAATATCCAGTTCCCGAATCTTCAAATGATGATGGCACAAATGAATGTCTAACTTTGAAAACACTCTCGGTTTTTAAACTGATCAAATATATCATCAATTTTTTGACAAAAGATATTGATTCCTGAGTGTCAGCTTATTCAATTCTCGATGATTGATGAAATCTTTATTAATCAGTCCTTCTTCATCCTAAACAAGATAGGACTCCTTAAAGTGATACACTTGGTCTGGTTGAACCCAGGTCTAATAGCTTATGCATTTGCACCTTGATACGTGTGTAAAATGACCTATATTTTGAGGTGTGTACATGCTTGTTTGTGGCTATTTTACTCCCGTATCATATGTTTTTGTCGTATTTTGGTTGTGTTTTCGTGTTTTGTGTGTTTGATGTGTGTAGGATAGGTTTTGGGTATAAACGAGCAATTTTGGTGGAGTTTTGGATGAAAATAGCACGTGTTTTGGAGTTTAAAGAGCTCGACCGGCCGAGCGGGTGCAGGACCGGCCGAGCGGAGCTTCAGAGGGCTCGACCGGCCGAGCTGGTGCAGGACCGGCCGAGCGGGAGCGGACAGAGCCTTGGCTCGGTCGAGCCAAGCCTTGACCGGCCGAGCCAAGTCGGTTTTTGGGAGATTCTGGCGGTTTTTGATGGCCCGGGTGAGCCAAACTCCGACCGGGCGATCCGAGGCCCTGATTGCTTGCCTATAAAAGGGGAAGAGGCGGTTATTTGAAGAACTTTTGTCATTTTTCACATACGATAGCTAGATTTTTCTCTAGATTCCATTTTTCATTTCCAATTCATCATAATCCTAGAGCATCTAGGAGATTAATTCATCAATACTTGGAGGAGATTGAAGATTAAAAGTGGTGGATCAAGACAACCAAATCCAATTTGGGGAAGATTCTTATTACTCCTTTCAATTTGTAATGACTTTCATTGAATTCAAACTTGTAATTGTACAATTGAAAGGTATGAAGTTCTAATTCTACTTGGATGTTGATTTGGATGAGGATGCATGAGATTTAGGTTTGATTATTGCTTGTTTACCTTCCTCTTTGTGATTGAAGCATACTAGATCTTGTTCTTATTCATCTAGATGTAGGTAGTCGCCAGTCTAGATGATAATTGACACAATCATTGCAGCCAATACGCGGATAGGCGTGTCGTGATTAGTATGACTTCTTGTGTTCCTTGATCCAATCCCTGTGCAGAGATAGGGCATAGGGCAATGATTTACGAGCTTCTAGGAGTGGTCTAGGGTCCGATAACGTGATGGTTTGAGTACGTTAGTATCATCTATGGTTGGTTCACCGTGACTGGGGATTGACTAGTGTAGGGTAAGAGTTCATCCAATTAGGAATTAAAATGTGTTTACATCTATGATTTACCTAAGTTGATTGCATCCAAGTTCATATCAACATCCTATCTTCCTAATTTGAGCATTTGTGTGTTTTGGTTTACCAAAGTGAGAAAGGAATTGATTGTGTGATTCATGTTAGTCTTACATTGTTTGCATAGGTTTACATTACTTGCCTAGTTGATAAAAATTACTCAACGATTGTATCTTTCCTAGCTATAAGACTTTGCCATAGTATCTCGGTATTCTAGCGGGCGAAGCGGGGAAGGACCTGGATTTGACAAATTTTATTCTTGTGTAGTTAGAGGTTTAATTTGATTGAACTTTTAGCCGCATCACACCTTCACCTCTTATAGATTTTTAGTCGCCATTCGATATAATGCCTTGGAGATCAGGGTTAATCTCGATTCCAAGCCTATCATGAGCTCTATTTATCAGTCAGAAGACAACTTTGGAAGTCTCCCTAGGAATACATTTTCAGTTTCTCTTACTATCAGAATGCCTCGTACTGGTTGTTCTTGCTACACTTTTCTTTCGATATACATCAAGTAAGTTATGTTATCTAACTTCTACATCACCCTTATAGAATAAAGAGTGATATGATTGGAACTTGTTGGCCCCTTTTTTTTATTTCACAAATACAAATCTACTGTTTTCCTTGTTGCTAAAGAATAACTTCATGGGGGTTCAACTAGATTTTCAGATTCGAACCACGTAATTGGTTTTGGTTTCCTTTCATGAAGGCGTAGCTACTCTTAAGCTTTGTATAACTTCTCTTCTCTAGGATAATGAGGCGGTGACTATCGCTTTTGTCCATCCCCTTGGATACCTTGCCATATCAGATCAAGGTTGAGGCTTTTTCTCAAGTACCTTTCAATTATTGGCAAGACCTTTAGTAATTTGGTCTATTCTCTATTCTTCTATCCTCGTTGACGATTAGGGTGTCAACATGCCTCTCTTTGTCTGTATTGAAACATTTGGAACCCTTGGTCAAGCACCACTCAATGTGTGGTTCCTCATTCTTGCTGAATTTCTAGGGCGTAGTTCTTCTTGGCTCTATCTTGGGTGCATTAGGTGCCTCATCTTTCCATGATTGGTGGATCGTAGCTCTTCTTGGGATAGTAGTGGCCAATCCCATAATCATACTTATCCATGTTGTTGGATCTCTGATAATTGGAACGTTGAGGATCTTTCATTTTCATTTTGGTGTTGGTGGTCGAACTTCTTCGGTGTAATGAGAACACTTTATCCATTAAACAAGTATTTTCTACTTCTAGAGCCATCATTTGCGATTCTTTAAAGGTCGGTCCTTTATTAGTCGACATACGTGCATAGATCTCACTCTTTAGTCCAAAGTAGAGCCTTTCAACCAATTGTCGAGTGTGCTAAGACAGCTTGCAAAACTGTCAATCGTAGTCACTCACGCTCAAACTTCCATATCTTAGAGTATAGAATTCTATCTCCATCTCTTGACGGTGTCACAAGACACATACTCCTTATAGAGAAATTATTTAAGCTCCTCGTTGGATTCTCTCATATTGATCGGGAGTTAAGGGCTCTCACATAAATCTCCCACCAATAATCAGTTGACCCAATCAATTGAATTGTAATTAGGATAACATATTCTACTTCAATGTAGCGTACGTATTTGTATACTCTTTTCAAGATAGGAACCCATGCCTTAGCAAGATCACAATTGCTATTTTAGGTAGGCGAGTGTTGTTTTTGACATATCGCAATCAGCTGGATGGGCTGAGGGGCAGTATTGGTGCCTCAAAATATCACATTTAGGATCCACGCCCAGGTGCTCTCTCAACGTCTGAGGTGGCATCGTATACTGGGACGACTTCATGTCACTAGGGCAAGCTATGGCCTCATCCTTAGCCTCATTTTCATTATAGCCCTCTCCTTACACGTGCTTCAATGCTACGTAACATTCTAAAACTATTCGCACATTAACTTGTTATGCAACAACTCGTAGTCCACTTAAAATTTTGTGGTACACTCTCAATCCATGCTATCATGCACACATTTAAGAAATGTCTATTTAGCGAGTATCACACAATTGCACCAATCTCAACAAATTGAATCCATCACAAGATTTTTTTTATCCAACCATCGTGACATTTCTCTCCTTGTTTTGGGTTTTCCCAAAAACTTCCACCAAGTTTGAGGCTTGTTTCGAAGCTCGCCCTTTGGGTTGTACCCGAATTCAACTCTATCACTAAACTTGTTTTTTTTTCAGACCATATCTCAAAATTGAATCATCTCAATATATATCTGACTCTATTTGGAGTCCTCGTTCGCTCAGGTGCGTCAATACTTACAATAATTTTCAGCTTGACCATCTATTAAATTCATCAAATGAATAACTCAATCAATTTGTCTAATTTCTCCTTGAACTATGTGTTGTGAAAAAGAGAAAAATCTTGCAAATAGAGAATAAACAAAATAACAACAGAAGATACGAAGAATATAGTGGTTGGAGTTTTTAGCTCTATGTCCACTCAGGAGTAGGTTGACAATCTACGCTGGCCAGGGGAATATTATAGAGAACAATGATGAATGAAATATATATATGTATATGTATATACATTTTGAAACATCGTGTGAGGACATAATTATCAAGCATTTATAGATTACATGCTTTACAAACAGAAAAGAGAGAGAGAAATAGATGTGGGACCACATCATCTCAAATAAAATGTTAATGCTGACGTCATTTCTCTAATTAACTCTTAGATTCTCTCTTTTTCAGCTTAACTGGAGCTTTCAGCTCCAGCACCAATTGACAACATCAGCTAATAATTACAACTTCAAACTAACTATTGAGACTACATCTTAACACGATCCATGTATTAAAATCTAGTGTCTCGGTACCACTGTGGTCCTTCGGCACACTATGTTAGGATCTAAAATTATCCCTAAACATAAAATATTCTTCCAAGTCAGAGTTCTCAATTTGTTATCTCGCATGTCTCATTATGTATTTCATACAAATCGTTGCGCATCTCGTCAACTCAGGGGATGTTTCTAGATAATAGCAAAAGTTCGAACACTAATACTAATCTCTGACATTTTCGTCAAGTAATGCATCTGGAAATAATATCAAAGGACCTCACACTTGGTGCTAGGCAAATCAATTGTCTCATATTATAATAAAAGCTTCACATAATCGGTGTATCATAATTCCATCGCATGCTAACAACACCATCATAACTAGCGCATTAATGGTAAACTCGTTCACATGATCGTAAGCATAAACTACACGTGGAAATATTCTATCAACAAGCTTCATTTGTGGCTTATCACGAAGCTGAAATCATAATATCAATCACATACCTCGATTTACATTCTCCTAGACAAGGGGTAGCTGTGGGTTTCTAATATACTTTTTTAAAATTTAACTCACACAACATGAAAATTCATTTCAAAACGTATTTTTTTAAAAGCCATTTCAATCAAAACAAAAAAACTCAAAATACCATTTCAAGTTCTCGCACAGGCCACCTCGACGGGTGCCGAATAAAACTTATTACAATTAAGGAGACTACCATTCAGGTTTCTCATTTTGACCACCTTAATAGGTGTCACACATAAAGTTAGTACATAGAGAGAACCTCGTCAGGTTTCTCCAGCACACGACGAGAGCCTCGCTCCATCGTCACACAATTCAAAACAATTTCATTTATCAAATCAACGTCATTGCAAATTACATTTCAAAACATGATCACTATTTTTAAAACATGTGATTGGAAAAACAACACTCAATCAAATACTCGTGTACGTTTTTTAAAAAAAATTACCTTGTTGAGCCGAGTAGGATAGAACGGGGTGTGGAGCACTCGATCATACTTCATCATATCATATCTTAGACTTCTGAAAGAGAGAAGTCTTGATACTCAGAGCGAAGAAGCATGCTCTGAATATCTTACATAAAACAAGTTTAGACTTCTGAATCAAAAGAAGTCTAGGTCATCAAAGCAAAGAAGCGTATGTTACATAAAACAAGCTTAGACTTCTGAATCTAAAGAAGTATAGGTCATCAAAGCAAAGAACCTCGCTCTGATACCACTTTGTAACGCCCCCATTTGCTTTCCTGGATTTGGGGACGTGACGGTCGGATAATTGGAGAAAAGAAAGGGACAACAATCACAATTATCCATATTCAAAACTAACAAACCTAATAAAGTATGAAAATGGAGTGTTACGAATCAAAGCAATTCATTGGCTCAAGACAAAAGAATGGTATTTCAAATCACAATCAACATATAAAAATCGGGAAAGAGTAATGTGTCAGAGGTTCAATGCAGCGGAATATATTGCTGTTGGGAAATAATTCCTATAATCTCCCTTAGGATCACATTGTAAAAGGTTTTGTTGGATCAAACCTTACTAGAATGGTCGATCAAATGCTGAAATCTAGCATAGTCTAGCATACTCTGTAATGTCCTGTATAGGTTACAAATTTAGTTGTAATAGATTAGTCTACTAGAGGATTTCCTAGCAGATATCGAAGGACAGCATTTGCTAAAAGTCATACGCTAGCAGAATGCTAAGGCCTTAGCATTTGCTAACATTCAGCAAACTCTGAAAGATGCTAGCACAACAGACGTCAAAGGATCGAGTGTCAACGGAAGCGTTCAGCAAACCAAGACACGATAGCAGATCGCTAATGAACATTAGCAGAGCAAAATGTCAAAGGCTGAAGCCATACTGCCGTTCTGACAAAAAGCACACACAAAGGACGAGACTTTCCCGAAGTAGCTCAGAAAGTACAGATCAATGCCAAAAAGCGACTGTTCAAGTCATATCACTCTCGGACAAAAGAGACGTTGTGTCTAACGGATATGGAGATTCAAGATTTGAATCTCCACCTATAAAAGGCAGGTCTAAAAGAGAGAAACGACTACTACTTCTACTACTGCTTCAATCAGAAAAGACATTCGCAAACATTCAAGTGTGAGATTCCTTTGACAAAGCGAACAAAGCAAAAAAAATAGTCAGTTGAGAGCTCGTGATAAGAAGAGTATTCAAAGCTCTCAACAACCAAGAAGTGTCTTTCATTGAATATCTGACACTTCTCTTTAAGAGATTCCTTAACTTCGGTTGAGAATCTTCAATCATTGGGATAACTTCCATCCTAGGAAGATCCAACAGTCATTCCTATAAAGGGTTGACTCCGACGGGCTTTTAGCCGCATTCCTGAACAGTTTCGAGGGAAACTATAAAGACCTCACCAACAGCGAAGGACAAGTTACACGAATGTTCCCCCCTTGACTTGGCCGTAGCTGTGTTTGGAAAAGTACGAATCATCAGAGGATAGCTTTGTTGTGGCCGGTCCGAAAGTTCGCCGCCTACTACAAGTGATTGGCGAATCCTTGTATTTTCGTATACTTTTCTAGTGGAAATCTTAGCATTTCGGCTAAGGAGTGGACGTAGATCTATTTGGATCGAACCACTATAAAATATTGTGTTCATCTACTTCTTTATTATTAACTGTTCAAAACTGATTTAAAACCTAGCAACAGAGTTGCTAGCGTATATCTGAAAAGAAACATATAACATATCTTGAGCTTTAATCACTCCTGAAACAAAGATAAGTGTAAGTGACGTTTATTCATTTCGCTGCATTTCGTGTCTAATCTTAAGCACGACGACTCTGATATTTGAGGACCAACATGTGGTATCAGAGCAGGAGGTTGAAAAATCGACTGCTTCCAAGTCGCTTTGAGACCTGATCTATCTTTTCCTTGCACTCTCATCCTTGTTTTATCTATTTAGCTCAGGAAACTATTTAAGGAACAAACAGAATGTTGAATCATTCACTTGGAAAGTACGACAGAGAGAACTTTACATCATGGAAGAAGCTGGCTCTCATACAGCTTCAGAGTATACATCCTGAGATGGCGGATGTACTGGTAAGAGGTCCTATTAAGATTATGAAAGCTAACACCTTTATAGGACATGAGCCTGCTGAAGATGTTGCTGAAGGAGAACAAAGAGCTCCAAGACCTGACATGATTCCTAAACCTTTTGATGAATACACAAGTGAAGATAAAAAGAGAGCTCAACTAGAGCACGTGACAAAGAAATTGATTCTTGATTCCCTTCCAAAGCTGATGAAAGAAAAAGCGCTTGAACTTGAAACTGCTAAGGAAATGTGGAATTATGTGTGCGAGTCTTCTCAGGAGACAGACCAAATGAAACGCAACAAACTACAGGTAGCTGTAGATAAATACGAATCTTTCTCTATGTTTGCAGGAGAATCCATACAAGCTATGGAGGAACGCTTCAACACCATAATTGGGGAACTCAGTAATCTTTGAAAGAAGTCTGAGAATGGAGAAATGAATCACAAGATCATTTCCAAACTGTATCCCAGAGATGACTAGTTTGTCAAAATGACTAGTCTGAGCGAAAAAGACCTCAGCAAAATGACTACATCCGAGGTATTCGCTCAACTTAAAACTCATGAATTTATAATACAACAGTCGAAAAAGAATGAAGCAGCTGTAGCATAAGCGTCATCTACATCCGCTGCTGGCTCTGAGGACATAGCATATTTTGCTAAGAAAGACTTTAACAAGTTCAAGACAAAAAAGCCCTATCATAATCAAGAAAGGTCAGCTCCAGCAACACCAACAAAGGAGGTTCCTACAACCTCAGGTTCCCAGCCTGTCGATCTAAAGATCAGCGAACTAGAAGAACAAATGAAAAAGCTTCAGAAGTTGTTGATGGAGGCTAAGACCGAGAAGGAAACCAAGGAAGCTCAGCCGTCATCCTCATATGCCCGCTCCGGAGAGCGAAAGATTAGGACTTGCTTTGAGTGTGGCTCTCCTGACCACTTGAAGCACGACTGTCCAAAAGTAAGCAAAGAGAAGAGAGAGCGCTTAAAGCAAAGGTTTGAAAGATGTGCTTTTAAAGCAGTCAAAAGGGCACTCTTGACAAGAACAGAAGCTCAGGATATTCCTGAAAATGATGAGGAGTACTATCTCTCTTCTGAGGAAGACGATGAGGAGGCCATGCTAGTTCTGATGGCAAACCTTGTCGATGACCAGTTTGCTGATGCAGAATCGCAACAGGATGCTGAAACTGCTCTAGCAGTCGATGACAACGAGGTAATTTCAGTAAGCATTCCTAGTTTTGCAACTATAGAAGAGTCAGAGGGATTCACCTTAGATTCTGAGGAAGACTATCTCACGAAGCTAAGTGTAGAATTCTCGAAAATGTATGAGATTAAAAATGCAATCGTTGGGGAGAACGCCTCTCTAAAACTCAAAATTACACATCTGACCGAGGAAGTCGAAAGACTAAGGTCTGAAAGTGAGGATTTTTCAAAGCTTAAAGCAAACTTCTCCGAATTGTTGAAAAATTTTCATAATCTTGAAAAGTAGAACCTTACTTTGAAAAACCAGCCCCAAGAAAAATGCATTTGCAACTATACATCCAGCAGGGCAGTACTCAATGCCATTGTAAGCCAACAGAGAAATCATAATGATCGCTCTGGTTTAGGCCTTGGATATTCGAATATGGCAACTACTTCTAAGCAGAAACCAATTCTTTTTTTTTTTCTGCTGGAACGTTAAATGCTGAAAAGGGGAAAGGAATTGTCACTGTTGAATCATCCAATGCTAAGCCAAGTGCTGAGCAAAGGAATGAACGATCACAGAATACGTCTGTAGGATATCAGCAGAGGTCTCCCACAGAGACTGCTAGGTATTCATCTGCTAGACCTCAGCAGAGACCTAAGTCAGAATCTGCTAAACATGCAACCCATGGACCTCAGCAGAGGAATAATAGAACGAATACTAAGTATGTGTCTGCTAGACCTCAGCAAAATCCAAGAACATATACTAAACCGTATTCAGCGAGACAAAGGTATGCTGAGCATTATGTTCCAAATGCAAGGACAGCTAAACCTACCTTTCACCACAGAGAGCAATATCATTACAATGCTGATAAGTCAGAATATCGGGAAAACACGTTACATAGGAGGAACACCTATGTAAGACTTGAGCCCAATCCATTCGTATTTCCTAGGGCAAGGAGGGTCAAACACACCACTGCACCAAAACATAAACATGTCAAACATGTTAAATCAAAGATTGAAGAAATGGTAAACGGTGAAATCAGGAAGAAATTCCCGAAAATCACTAAGATGTGGGTTCCAAAAGGAACTATGATCATCGCTAATCCTGCAGGACCCGACACTAAACGGGTACCTAAATCAACTTAATCATTTGTGTTGCAGGAACAGGGTCCAAAAGCTCAAACTCCTTCAAGTATATCAAACGAGTGGATCCGTGATAGCGGATGCTCAGCGCACATGACAGGAAATGAAGAGCTGTTCTCAGACTTGCAGAGATTTCTATATGGATCAAAAGTCAAGTTTGGAGATAACAGTGAAGGCAAAGTTGTGGGAAGGGGATGCATAGAGAGCAATGGACTAAGGATAGTTAACGTAGCTCTCGTCTCCAACCTTAAACACAATCTGCTAAGTATTAGCCAACTATGCGAAAATGGGTATACTGTTTCATTTGTCAATACAGGTTGTACTATTGCTGACAATGTTACAGGGGAAGTGAAACTTAGAGGCATCCGAAAGGGTGGCCTATATATTGTTGACTGGGAAAGTGGTCAACAACACTAATGCTTCCTAACGTTGAACAAAGAGTAAACAACATGGCTCTGGCACAAGAGGTTGAATCATCTAAATTTTAAAACTATTAACCACTTGGTCAAGAATGAACTTGTTGTAGGTCTGCCTGCTGAGACATTCAGAAAAGAAGGCGTGTGTAAGGCATGCGAACAAGGAAAGCAGACCAAAGACTCGTTCAGATCTAACCCAGAGAAGGATACTTCAGGGAGAATTCTCGAACTCTTACACATGGACCTGTTTGGACCAGTCCAACCACCCACTGTAAACAAGAAAATATATACACTTGTGGTCGTTGACGATTTTTCCAGGTACACATGGGTTCGTCTTCCAAGAACCAAGGATGAAGTCAAGATCCTTCTGCCTGAGCTGATTCTTAAAGAACAGAATAACAAGGAAGTTACGGTGAAAAGAATTAGATCAGATAATGGAACTGAATTCTGTAATGGAATTTTGATGGACTTTTGTGCGGAAGCTGATATTCATCATGAGAAGTCAACTGCTAGGACCCCCCAACAGAATGGGCTAGCAGAACGAAGAAACAGAACTCTGAAGGAAGCGGTGCGGACTATGCTTGCTGATTCAGGACTTAGTGGAAAGTATTGGGGAGAAGCCGTTATGACTGCTTCCTACACTCAAAATAGGAGTGCGATTATTGGCAGATTCAACAAGACTCCTTATGAAGTGTACAATTGTCGTAAGCCTTCTATCAAACACTTTCGTGCTTTCGGTTCAACATGTTATATCCATAATAATGAGAAGTCGAAACTTAACACTTTTTCGCCGAAGTCTGATGAGGGTGTTTTCCTGGGATATGGACATCCTTCTCATAAAGGCTATCGAGTGTTAAATAAGACAACTCAACATGTGGAAATAACATGCAATGTTATTTGTGATGAGTCTACTTTAGTGCGCAGGGTAAACAAAGGAAAAGAGGACAGCAATCATGAGACCAATGATGTCAATGATCAATCTTTACTGAATTCTTTTGAAAATATGAATATTGATCCGACTAGGTCTATGAATGATGCTGATCCAACAGTGACGCACTCACCAGGTGACCAGACTGCTAACAGGGCCAGTGACGCTAATGATCATGCTGAGGCCACTTCTACAATATATCTAAATGACAATATAGATGTTGCGGGAGTTCTTGATGATCAAGATGACGTGGAATCTGCTGAAGATCTTAGCAAAGGAGCTGCTGAGATTCCAATCAAAGAAGAACCGGTTGCTGAAATCCCAGCAGATACCGTACCAATCAATGAAATTCCTAACATTGAAGATCTTGAAGCAGACGCAGGTGGAGCTGATGATGCCCCAGTTGCTGAGCAGCAGGAGAATGAAGACAATGAAGAAGAAAATGTTCATACTGATAACAACCAAGGAGGAGTACCAGTTGCTGAAATTCCAGCACATATCAGACCTACGTGGCTTCGTGCTCATCCTTTAGATGGTGTTCTTGGAAACGTAAATGATCCTATCTTAACCAGACAAGGAAACGGCAATGCTATGCTGGCTTGCTACATTTCCAGTGAAGAACCCAAGAAAGTCGAAGAGGCTCTGCTAGATCCAGATTGGGTGAACGTAATGCAAGAGGAGCTTGCAGAATTCACGAGAAACAATGTGTGGGAGCTAGTAGATAGGCCAGAGCACCAAAGTGTGATAGGCACTAAGTGGGTGTTCAAAAACAAGAAAGATGAATCCGGCCTAATAGTCAGAAACAAGGCTCGTCTTGTAGCCAAGGGATATAGACAATGCGAGGGCATTGACTATGATGAGACGTTTGCTCTAGTAGCAAGGATGGAGGCAATTCGCCTATTTCTCGCATACGCTGCTTACCACGAGTTCGATGTTATGCAAATGGACGTGAAAAGCGCATTTCTAAATGGTGAGCTCAAAGAAGAAGTTTACGTTGAGCAACCACCGGGCTTCGAACAGGGTAACCAAGTCTACAGGCTCAAGAAAGCCCTGTATGGATTAAAGCAAGCACCAAGAGCCTGGTATGGAACGTTGTCTAAGTTCCTACTAACCAACGGATTTGAGAAAGGCAGGATTGATCAAACACTTTTTCGGATCAAAGATGGAGACAGTATCTTGCTAGTCCAAATCTATGTGGATGACATAATCTTCGGATCAAAGAATCAAGATCTTTGTGATAGATTTTCCGATCTCATGACTAGCAATTTCCAAATGAGCATGATGGGAAAAATGTCTTATTTCCTTGGATTACAAGTGCAGCAATCTGAAGAAGGAATCTTTATCCATCAAAAGAAATATACTCGCGATCTTATAGCGAAGTATTGCCCTGAAAAGACAAAGAGTCTGAGGATTCCAATTAGCACAACATGTATTGCAGCGCTTGAGAAGGAAGGAGATGTTGTGAATCCAACACTCTACAGAGGCATTATTGGCTCACTGCTGTATCTCACCGCTAGCAGACCGGATATATCTTTTGCTATTGGATTATGTGCTAGATATCAAGCAAATCCAAAGAAGGCTCATTTAGATACTGCTAAACGAATTGTGCGATATCTGAAGTGCACAGAAGGTCTGGGAATTTGGTATCCAAGAGCAGACAGTCTTGCCCTAAGTGGATATTCCGACTCAGATTTTGGAGGATGCAAGATCGATAGGAAAAGCACGAGTGGTACGTGTCAATTTCTGGGACACAAGCTCATTAGCTGGTTCAGCAAAAAGCAGCACTCTGTTGCTACCTCTACCACTGAAGCAGAGTATGTAGCAGCTGCTAGCTGTTGTTCGCAAATTCTATGGATAAGGCAACAGTTGCAAGACTATGGGATTTCTCCCGAGTGTGTGCCTATTTTCTGCGATAAAAATAGTGCTATGTGCATTACCAAGAATCCAGTCCATCATTCCAGAACCAAGCACATTGATATCCGTCATCACTTCATTCGCGATCACCAGGAGAAGAGGGATATCGATGTTCGGTACATATGCACGGAGGCTCAGATAGTAGACATATTTACAAAGCCGTTAGCTGAATCCAGATTCAAGGAATTATGCATCAAGTTGGGTCTCATGGAGTTGGATGAAACCTTGGATGAATGAAATGCTACTTTCATTCTTTCTGGACTTCTTGGCTTTCTTGAAGATGTTAAGCATATTATATGGATGCTGATTTCAAATTGCTAATGAAATTATGTGCTAGAGTATGGCAATTATTATTGTTGTTGCATAGGGAAGAGGTTGCTGAGCAAATACAGCAGTTGATATGTAAGGGCTGTCACTTATTGTTAGCACATCAGTATGGAGGCATTATATGAAGTCTCATTTTGCAGATATGGCGAGTGGAAGTTCAAATGCATATCATATGGATTGCTATGAACTATTTGCCTCTTTTTCAAAAGAAAAGATGACTGCTTTTCATTAATATTCGGCAAAAGATTATCATCCATATACAACATTCAAAAGCAACAACAAAGGAAATTCTAATCTACCATAGAAACATTTCTACTCAATGGAAGGATAGAAGTCGGAACCACGGAGACGAGATGGTCCCTCTGCTAGTTCCGGGAAGGACTGCTCCAAACACCAGCTAAGCTGCATACCATTAAGCAAATGGACAGCTGGATATGCACGGACGCAATCATGAACACCTTCAAACACGAGGCCTGCCCAATCAGCCTCAACCAGTTCCACGTCCAAAGCAAGCATAACCTGCCAGACCTCCTTCGAAAGGCAGAAATCATTCGGATCCTCCCCCAACAACATGTGGCTAGCAACGTGAAATAATTCACGATATGAGCATCTGAGACCCGTTACCGCAGGAGTTGGCGAAAACCTGAACCATGGAGAGAGGCGCCACTTCTGCCACACAGTCCATTCTGGAGCCGGTTCCATGCACTTATACGCCATCACCGATATTGGACCTTGTGGAAGTCCAAAGTCACGAGAGAAAGACTCCCGTGACCAACGTATCAGCCTCCCTCGGAAGGCTCCATATATCGCCTCCTTCTCCGCCTTGCAGTCCTTAAGAAACTCCCGAAGGAGATCTTCATGAAAATGCTTGGGAGCGGATGTCACGAACTGCTTGAGCCCTGTCCTAACAATCTTTCCATGACCAGGTTGGCCACGGTGGGTCGTGATATGCCGATGCAATCCACAAGAGGGTAATATATTCAGGAGAGGAAAGCATTTGCTGGATAGAATATGCTGAGTCAAATCCTTCTTTTGTCACATCATATTCGAGGAGGGGTGATGATATTAGGAGGGGAGCAAATATCAATAATTTTTTTTTTGATTTGATTAGATGATATTAAATGCGTACAAACACTCTAGTGCTTCTCGAAAAAAGGAAGATACGCGGCAGATCACGCGCACTCAAGACCGTCGATTTACCATCTCATCTGACAACAGATCTACAACCGTCAGATTTCGAATCTAAAAGTATAGCAAGTCTGCTAGACTTTTGGGAGCTTGGCTTTTGCTGAGCACTCAGCAGATTGATTGGATATGCTAGTGAATTCATCTGCTAGAGAGCTAGCAAAGTTATAGATGGAAGTCTACTCAGCAAGCAAACAGATTTGCTTCCGGCTGCTGATCCTTCTCACTCAGACGCGGGAGATTTTCAAATCTATAAAGCAGTGCATTTAATGTGCGCAAACGGCGGCGACAAATCAGATCGTGCCACGTTGCCAGCGCTCAAATTCTGAAGAACGTGCGTACTCGCACGATTTGACTTTTACCCCAGTCGTTGATTGAAATTAAAAGAAAGCAATCTCCACCGTTGATTTCTTGTCTTGTTCCGAAATCTTCTTTCTTTACACTAGACGGATTTCAAATTCCTAACACTCTGAAACTTTTCGCATTTCTACTTCTCAAAACCTCTCCGAAATTCCTATCTCTCTCAAAAATCCCCAACCATGGCAACCAACCCTAACTCTCCAAATACCCAAAATCAAGAACCCAATCCTACAGAAAATCCAGAAAATCCTATCTCTACCTCTCCATTTCAACAACCCACCTTCATTTTTCCACCCCCCACAGATTCACCACTACATGTTCGACATGCACCCGATTTCACCGGGATAATGAAGATGGAAGACATCGATGAGTCAGTTCCTTATAGCAAACTGGGATTCTTGGCTCGGAAAAAGGAGTTATCCAGCCATTCGACGGAGCAGAGGCGGTTGGCCCAAATCATGAAGGACAGAATCTTATACATGCCTCTTGCCATCAAACACATTCCGCAATGCATTTTGGATATGCTCAACTCCGAACTGTTGATAAAGTATCTTTCTGCCGAGCCAGATCGATTTCACCCGCATATGGTCTTAGAATTCTACGCTAGGGCGGCTATGAACGATGATCAGAAGTCGTTCAAGACATGCGTATATGGAAATTTTGTGGAGGTAAATGTTGATTTACTTTCAAGGACATTTGGTCTTCGGAACTACGGTCCCTAAATCTCTCAATACAAGATAAATGATCTTGCTGAGATGGAGAAGCGATGGAATTTGTGGAAGAAGCCAGGGGAATGAAAGATAAAAAGGGCAGGTGACTACATTCAAAGTTGCTACACCGATTAATACCCTATCTGGTGATTACAAACTCCTTGCGGAGATAATAATCAAAATGCTCCAATGTGATGCCGGTTCGTACTCGGAGCTCTCTGCTAAGAAATATGTTGTGATGATGGCCCTAACCGACAATGTCAGAGGCAATTGGGCACAATTCTTCTTTGAGCGGTGGGCAGAACATGCTCGAAAGAATGACCATATGGCGATAGATGGAATGTTCTCTTCGAACATGAATTTTGGATTAAAGATCAGCAAATATTTGGAGACGATGTTCACCAACACAGGAGTAGATCGTGGTGTAGAAGTTCTTCCCACAGACTACATTCCAGCAACGAGGAAGGAGCCCAAACCAGGCAATTTCAGAAACCCTCGCAAGCTGACCGGGAAATCAAATGTGGATAAAGATAAGCCCACATCCCCAGAAGAACCGGATGCCGCCACCACTTCAGTCCAGTTGTTGCAGCCTGCCATTCCCATGTCTGCAGAAGAAATTGCTCTACTCCAGACGAATGCTGAGACAGAGCACTGCTTCAAGAATCTCGAGGAGATTGAGAAGTTAGGCAACCTACCAGTAGATCAAATCAATGAAATCATGGCTGCAAAGGAAGCCAACCAGCCTCCACTTATTCTTGGGGCTATGGCCTTGCCAATTCCAACGAAGAAGAGATCCAAGATCACCTCTCCTGGACAGAAAGCAAAGAAGAAGATCAGGAGAAAGCTAATTCTCACTACAGAACAAGGAGATTTAGAAAAAGCTGCAGCAGAGAAGAAGGCTGCTGAAGACGCAGCAAAGAAGAAAGCTGTTGAATCCACAGAAGAAGAAGATACAAAAATTGATCCAGATCACATCCCCTTGTCGCTCAGAAGCAAGGCCGAGTGCATTAAGGGAGTAAGAGAAAGGAAGCGAAAGCGCGAAGCTCAAAGAAGAGAGCTTGAGAAAAAAGAACTACCAGAAATTTATTGTTGAGATGACGTTCGAAAGTAGAGACAAAGAATTCGAACGGATCAAGACAGCAGCTGAAGAACACAGAGCTCAGAAAAAGGCCGCTCAACTACTTGAAGGGGCATTCATGGAAGGAAGTGCCGCCAAGAAAGGGAAATGTATCAAAGATGGAAGGATCACCGTCTCCATTCCATTTGTTGACAGTGAAGGGGCCATAATTTCTGAACAAGACGCTATGTCAGATGAAGAGCTTGATATAGCACTCCATGAAGGCAGATTCCATGAGGTGAAGTCAATTGTAGACTTAAACAGCAGTTTCGATGAGGAACATTCTTTCCAAAGATCACCCAGACGACTTCCAGGGAATCCAGATGCAGGTCCTTCTGGAATTGAAAGTGAAACACTTGACAAGGAAGGAAGTGGTTCTAGAGAAGAGTCTGCTGAGCAGATTGAACACATGAAGGATGGTTCATTTGCTGAGCATGAAGTCTGCCACTCACAGGCTACTGAAGAGGAATCGTCTGCTAAGGATGAGGACGTAAATCCTGTTGAAGGCCCTTACGCAGAAATTCCTTCTGATGCTGATAGAGGTAACCAAGAGCGTTTCTCTCCTACTAATTTCTTTGACTCCGACTGTGATGATGAAGTCAGATACGTTTATGATGCACATGAATTGAGGAAGATCTCCACTGAAACACCTTCAGAAGACCAGATAAACTCTAATCTTGATATTTTTTGTCAAGAGATTGAAAATTTTGTGGATGCGATGGTCGAGATAGACATCAAGGAAGTATTCGCTGGAGAATTGGAGGAAGGAGTTGAAGGAGATAGACTCAAGCATGAGCTAAGGAGATGGAAGAAATATGATTATATTTCAAGAGAGCTCTGCTTAGACGAAAGAGAAATGTTAATGGCATGGAAAGATCTAAGCTTCTGGAGACACGAGGAACAATGGGCAAATAATTGGATGGATCAATCGCCCTGCTCCAAACAATATAGTGATAAGGCTGTTATCACCAGGCTCCGGGCCATTAAAGCTCATCGACTTACATCTTCCTCGCATTCCTTGCCGGAATCTACTTTTGCTCCAGATGGGCTATCTGACAAGCACATTCACCTATCTAAGCGTTAGGCACGAGCAGCTGCAGAATACAAAAAACATCAAGCCGAACTTTTAAAGTTCGAAGAATCAAAGCTTCAAGCTCGATTGGCTGCGATTCGTGAGAAAGTGGAACGCCGCGCTCAAAAGCTTGAAATTATTGCTTACCGGAACAGAGAGGAGGATTTGCGGGTCTATATGATAGCACATTCTGTAGCAGAGGCACGAAAGGCTGAGGAAGCTGAACTTGCAGCAGCTGAAGCAGAGTATCTCAAAGAAATTGAGGAGACAGTATATCTGCTGGCCACTACCTCTCGGGTTGATTCTGCTAACACAGAAAGCAGAGAATTAGTAATGGAAGAAGTCATGGAGGAGATTTCCACTTCCAATACCAGGAGTCAAGCACTCATCATGCCCACTACTTCATCCTTCCTCGCCACTCCGGTTAGCTCTCTCCAATTTCCAATGTATTTGGATTCTATAGTTCAAATGGCCGTTCAAAGTGTTGTATCTACCATTTTTGAAAGAATGGTAACAGAAGCCACAGACATCCGAAGAGAGATCGCGGTAGTCAAAACCAATGTTGATATTGTATTGGGCAGGGTGAACTCAGTTGAATCCGATGTCTCCTCTGTCAAGGCTACTGTACAGGAAGTCAAGGCAGACGTAGCAGAGCACAAGCAGCAGATAGAACATACAGTTACATCCTTTTCCTCCAAGTTTTTGGATGCAATCAAAGAGGGGGAGGCAAGGAGGATTGCTGAGGCTGCTGAGAGGAAGAAAGCCAAAGAAGCTAGAGCTGCTGCTAAATAATAGAAGAGGAAAGCTCTTGAGGAGCTTAAGCAGAAGGAAACAGAATTGAAAATCAAGATGCTTGAAGAGGAAAATGAGCGGATTACCAAGGACCTTGAGCTAGAAGCCGCTGAACGTGCAACTGCTAAGGAGTTTTTGGATTCATTTGTGCAGATGGCGTCTAGTAAATTCGATGAATTAGAGAAGCTAAAGAAGCCTGCTCCTGACTCCTGACTGCATTCCGACCTGGTAATTTTTTTTTTCGAAGATCTGTCTCCGTCTATCATTTTCATTGTACTTGTAATAGACATATCATATGAATGAAAATTGATCAGACTGAGACAACCTCTCATTGTCAATCTCTGATTTTCACTGTGTGCCTTAAGTTGAAATACACTATCTGTGTATTCAACATATTTGAAAAAGCTTGGATTGAGATTGAAAAAGTAAATGTCTGCTGATTTCTCTTGGGTGCTAGAATTTCTAGCATATTACCTTTGCAACATTTACCTATATGCTTAATCGTAAAATATTTCCCAGCATTTTTTGAGGGGGAATCTTATTTTTTTTTGCTTGAACTAAGGTGGATAAACTCTGTGTTAGATTGCTAGGATAACATATTTTCTTGTAAACACAAACATTCTTCCTTTTAGCTTCAGCAATCGATAGTAAGCTTTGATCGCACCAAAAAGGGGGAAATTGTTGGGAAATAATTCCTATAATCTCCCTTAGGATCACATTGTAAAAGGTTTTGTTGGATCAAACCTTACTAGAATGGTCGATCAAATGATGAAATCTAGTATAGTCTAGCATACTCTGTAATGTCCTGTATAGGTTACAAATTGAGTTGTAATAGATTAGTCTGCGAGAGGATTTCCTAGCAGATATCGAAGGACAGCGTTTGCTAAAAGTCATACCCTAGCAGAATGCTAAGGCCTTAGCATTTGCTAACATTCAGCAAACTCTGAAATATGCTAGCAGAACAGACGTCAAAGGATCGAGTGTCAACGGAAGCGTTCAGCAAACCAAGACACGATAGCAGATCGCTAATGAACATTAGCATAGCAAAATGTCAAATGCTGAAGCCATATTGCCGTTCTGACAAAAAGCACACACAAAGGACGAGACTTTCCCGAAGTAGCTCGAAAAGTACAAATCAATGCCAAAAAGCGACTGTTCAAGTCATATCACTCTCGGACAAAAGAGACGTTGTGTCTAACGGATATGGAGATTCAAGATTTGAATCTCCACCTATAAAAGGCAGGTCTAAAAGAGAGAAACGACTACTACTTCTACTACTGCTTCAATCAGAAAAGACATTCGCAAACATTCAAGTGTGAGATTCCTTTGACAAAGCGAACAAAGCAAAAAAAAGTAGTCAGTTGAGAGCTCGTGATAAGAAGAGTATTCAAAGCTCTCAACAACCAAGAAGTGTCTTTCATTGAATATCTGACACTTTTCTTTAAGAGATTCCTTAACTTCGGTTGAGAATCTTCAATCATTGGGATAACTTCCATCCTAGGAAGATCCAACAGTCATTCCTATAAAGGGTTGACTCCGATGGGCTTTTAGCCGCATTCCTGAACAATTTCGAGGGAAACTATAAAGACCTCACCAACAACGAAGGACAAGTTACACGAAGGTTCCGCCCTTGACTTGGCCGTAGCTGTGTTTGGAAAAGTACGAATCATCGGAGGATAGCTTTGTTGTGGCCGATCCGAAAGTTCGCCGCCTACTACAAGTGATTGGCGAATCCTTGTATTTTCGTATACTTTTCTAGTGGAAATCTTAGCGTTTCGGCTAAGGAGTGGACGTAGATCTATTTGGATCGAACCACTATAAAATATTGTGTTCATCTACTGCTTTATTATTAACTGTTCAAAACTGATTTAAAACCTAGCAACAGAGTTGCTAGCGTATATCTGAAAAGAAACATATAACATATCTTGAGCTTTAATCACTCCTGAAACAAAGATAAGTGTAAGTGACGTTTATTCATTCCGCTGCATTTCGTGTCTAATCTTAAGCACGACGACTCTGATATTTGAGGACCAACAATTGCGTAGCGGAGATATGCATATGAAGATGCATATCTCAGGATAAATTACATCGAATTTCTTTCCTTCGTTAGTGGGACCTAACAGTCACCACCAATTTCACCTGCTCACACACCTCCACGTTCCTCCTCCTGGCTCAACCTGCAGATTTTAGAAATAATGTACGGGCTGAGTACTACGTACCCAGTGGACACATTGCCAAATACATGTATACATTTAAACTTGTCATATCTTAATCCAACGATAACACATGGGTTTTGCTTTTAAGAAATATCTCCATTTTTATCAAAATCATTTTATTTCACAATACCAAGCTTGGTTTTATTTCCAAATACACTAGTTGTTTTAATGGGTGTGACTAAGAAGCAGGCCTACTTCCATAGTCACAGTGACCAGCCTATTTGGTGGAACCTTTCTTCCACCAGGTCCGACACCAGAGTGCACTAATCTCGGCTCAGTGAGACACGAGATCCGATCGTTTATAATTACCTTGACATTTAAAATGCCAAGGCTCTGGCCGTATTCCCCGGCTCAGATTTCACATATACTCCCTAGCTGTCTTCCCCCAGCTTAGAGGACAGATAGGTAATGCAAAACAAAAAGGTGCACAGATATGACAATTCAACTCAAAACAAAACACTTTCACATAATTTTCGCAAATAGGACTCTTGGTCCAAAATCACATTATTAGTTTAATAGGAAAGCCCACCTGGTGATCTTACAGATATCATGGGTGAATAAACGAGTAATCAAGTATTTAAAAGCCAGATCAGCTACCCTTTATTCCCTTCAAACAGCTACATAAGTACGCATAATAAGTTAGGCGAATATCTAATTATTAACCATTTTCATCTCAGTTGGTGCTACAAATGAAATCAAGGTTCAACAGCTAATCTACTAACTAAACTCGAAACTCATCTTAACATGCATTATTCGTAAGTTGAAGAGTTCATGCAACTCCTCTAATCATTCTCATTTAAGTTAACCAATCCGTGGTTAACAGATAATTAAGTTCGGGACCCACTAACTTGAAAAATAATTAATCTCGTACTCAACCTCTAAACATGTCTAGGGAAAATATCGGATGCTCAAATCATGATTTAAATGGATCAAATTTCAAGAACATGGTGGTGAAGCAAAGTAGAAATTCTACCTCCGTCAATGGCTACTCGCGGTGGTTTTCGGCAACTGGGCAGCGTTTGGTCCAAACTAAATGTACTGGAGGAACCAAATTAATATAAGGAACACAAATATCAAATTATTTCATAGATCCATTTACGTTTCATCCTGATTCGAAGGCAAAAACCTAAAACGCTCACTTACCAACGTAGCATGTTTGTGGCCCTGTAGATCTTGCGATTCTCATCGGTTTTAAGAGTATAAGTACTTTAATCACTCTTTTATGCTCGTTGCCAGATTCTCACTGTACTGGATGGAAAAAGCAAAATCATCAAGCAGCTGGTGGTGGTGGCGGGTACAAGAATAGAGAAAGAAATGAAAGTTTTTCCGGCTACCTCCGACCGTTTTACACCCCCACTACTCAAATTCAATATATATTCATACTTATAAACATCTTACGCAGCTAGAAACATGGATTTATCGGATTAAAACATGCCTTCTTGCTCATGAAGAAAGGTTGGAAAATCTCACCTCACAAATAGAGTTTCCGTCCAACTCCGGCGATCCAGTGGCAGGGGTGATGATAAAATGCTAATAAAATGTTCCCTAAGTAGTAATAAATACGAATATATAAGTAGATCATTGATACATTAAGGTTTAATCATGATTCGGAGATGAAATATTTAATTCGTCACCTTACCGGCGGCCTGACTTTGGACAGCGATAAATTGATCGTTTCTCAACGGAATTAGGTGATCTTGGTCGCGTTTGAAAGCCCTCAGTTTGTACTTTAATTCATATTTTATTAGCATCACCTGAATCTCGCTCAGTTGGCCTAAAAAATGCAAAACAACAACGAGCAGCTGGGCAGGGGCTGTGCGATGGGGAGAGAGGAAAAGAAAGCTTTTCCGGCGGAACTCCGACAAAACGATGATGGGTGGGTGATCCAAAGGCAGTGAATATATCCTATAGTTACAAGGAACATGAATATCAAGTTTGTTTCAACATCAAACATGATTTGGAACCTAAATTCGCAAAAATCGCACCAACCTGAGCAGGAAAATTCTTGAAGCTATAACTCTCTCGTTTCTCAATGGATTTTGGCGTGTAAGTACTCCGTTGAAAGCTCTCGACGAGTACTTTCTTCAGTATTTTAAGACAGTTGCCTGCTTCCGGCTATAGATGCCGGAAAATGTCGAAGACAGCAGCGGCGCTGGTGGGTGGAGGGAATGGTTGCTATGGGAATTGAGAAAAAAATAAGTGGAAGAGATGAAATGCAATGAATCTATCCTTATCATGTAAAATCTCATTAATAGCCTAGGATATAGGTGCTTGTTGGCCCAAACATGTGGTGACAAGTTGCATCAATATATGGTGACACATGGCGCGATATTGATGGTCGATTTTTCTTGGTTCCACAAATGCTCGTTTAGGTAATAAATACCATTATTCAACCTTCACGGATTTATAAATCGGCATATATTGTTCAAATTAAAATATGGGCATACATAGAAATGCTTTAGATAATAATCTCTACACAACGGTACAATTTCATAATTTTCTAAAATAGGGATTTTCACCCCAAATAACATCACTCAAATTGTGACCAAAAATTCTATGGACCTCGGATTCTCAATCCGATCATTCTAGTAATTCCATAAATTAATATCTAGAAATTCCTAGCTCGATCTAAGAAACGAAGCATTTGGGTGCAAGTTGGAATTAAAATGGCTCGAATAAATACTAGAAACCTTAATTCATCATGCCCGGGTTTCTAATGTAAAATTCGTCTGCATGGCCATCTTGGATTTTCAGAATCATGCACTTAGGCATTATTTCTCATAAAAAGAATATGTATGCAACGACGTGGATCAAATCGAAAGCAATTTACTTTAATTGCACAATAAATCCCCATAAATTCTAATTAATCCATAATTAAGCTTTAATTAGCTTAATTTAAAATTTAGGGATATTACAAGCCCGCTTAAGAAATGAGGCATGGTTGCTTCTCTATCTTCCTCCACATTTGCCCTAATCATGGCCATCTCCATCTCTTTGAAATATTCATCAACAGATTTTGTACCTTGACTCATAGATTGAAGTTTTTGATACCATTCACGAAAATAATGAGAAGGAACAAATCTCTTACGCATGATGACCTTCATTTCATCCCAAGTTGCAACCGGTCTCTCTCCATAGCGTCTCCGATTTTTTAGCAATTGATCCCACCAAACTATGGCATAGTTAGTGAATTAATAGCAGCAAGCCTCATCTTCTTTTCCTCCGAATAGTTGTGACACTCAAAGATAAGGTCAACCTTTCTTTCCCACTCCAAATATGCTTCGGGATCACTCCTTCCTTGGAAAGCAGGTATATTCATTTTGATACTTCCCAAATCATGATCCACTTCATTTGGTTGTCTCCTCCTCCTATAAAGAGGATTTTGGAATGGATTCTCCAAATTCTCCTCCCCTTCAGATTCTTCATGCCTCCTTTGGTCACGTTGAGGATTGAGATTCTCTCGTGGTGTTTGTTGCTCCAACCTCTCCAATCGATCAGATACACTTTCAAGGATCGTTCCAAGTCTTGCAAATTGTTGTTGCATGGCTTGTAACGTCAAATCTCCTTGATTTCTTGTTTCTTCCATGATGTCTCACAAAACTCGTGTTTCACTAAAAAAAAAAATGAATTCCTTACAAAACACTCGTGTATATCACTCTTAGGCTTTTACCTCCCCTCAATTGATCTCACCACTCAATTCTCAATTGTAGGACTTCAAAGTAAAAGAACAAATCAAACAAAGAACAAGAATAAAATGACAATCAACTATCTTTTTTTTTTTACGGGTAATGAAGACTAGAAATTTTTTATAAATAAAAATATAATCTATAATGAATATAGAGTTCTTTTTTCTATTTTTTTTTTTTTGCTCTTTTGCCCTTTTTTGTTTACTTTTTTTCTCTTTTTCTTTCCACTTTTTTCTAATCTTTTTTTTTCTTTTTTTTCTATTATTTTTTTTCTCTTTTTTAAAAATAAAAAGTAAGGAGAAGAATAAAGTACTAACAATAAAAATAAAAAAAATGATAGGAAATCAGATCAATACCAGATTGCTTTGATACCAAACTGATACGGACGAAGAACCCATTGGATATATTGATCCAAGAACTCAACGTATAAAATAGGCAGCGGTCTCCCCAAATCGAAAATCTGGTTTGATCTTTCCTAGAGCTTAACAAAACCTTGACCTGTTGGCTATAAATTAAGCCAAGAACCTTGGTATAGTTGAACGCCACTAGATTTTGCTCACAAATCTTGATAAGTTCTCAAACAAATGAAATACTCTACAAAGAAAATTCACTCACAAATATAAAGTTTAATATCAAATCAAGTGTCCTTCGAGAGTGATTACAAGCCTATATTTATAGGCCAAGACATGACTCCAAAAGTAACCAAAAATCACAACTAAATGACATGTAATCTAAAAAATGAATGCAAATATTATCCTACATGATTACTAATATTCATGACCATATTTATGTTCATGAATAATGCATAATCCAAAATTGAATGCAAATGTAACATATTTAATAAATAGTATTCATGTGACCACATTTATATTCATATGGTCACATTTACATCCATGAATCTAAATTAATAAAATAACTAATGCATGGTAACTTTATTTTGCTAGAATTAACTATATAAAATGCCTAGCCATATTCTTTGTTTTGCATAGCTCGTGCCCTTGTGATTGAACCATCATGCACAACTAGCGGCTGCATCTTGTTTTCTTTTGGATGGGGCATATCTCCATCACAAGCACCGAATGACCACATACATATTTTAAGGTCCGGCGCGACTCATTCTTCTCGCCTTTTTTGAATTTCCAGACCACCCGCGTATTTGGATTTCGTCAAATCACAACATCCATGTGGTTGGGCAATTCATTGCTGTTTGACTCCCAATCACCAAACATATACTCTAGAGCTCTTCTCCGCCCATGCCAAGCCTTCTTGTAACTCACGGTGACATTATACTTTTCACGGATAATCACCTTGATGCTCTTGACCTTAAACTCCAGATCTTGTTCAATGTGGCCCCGGATCAAGTGGGATATCATTTCAGACGTGATATTCCGCCCTTGCTACCTCGAGCTACTTCCGGAGCAATTGTGTCTATCCACCCAGTGAGTAAGTATCCAACCACCACCAGTAACTGAAGGGATGGCCCGAGCTCTCCATTGGCACGGAAGACTTTGTTGAGATGAACTTGCCGAATTCGAACTATGAATGGTGTCGCAGTAAACATCCCATAATTTTATATACGACTTTTTCAGCCGGTATGCGACGCCCCTACTAGCAGACCAAAGAGTGACAGCCTGCTTCACGTCATCCTTCGAGGTAAAACATAAGCCGGCTGCAATCTCGTTCGGATCGCCACTCCACATTTCCAGCATACCAAAAAAATTATCATTATCATTAGGATCAGCATAATTATCGATGTCTGTGTAGACATACCTCCCTCTCGACCCCTCAGCCACGAATGCATCACGCTCTTCAATTTCAGAGTCTGGGTCAGGAATTGATTCCATTTCGTCCTCCTCGTCGGTAGAGAAGCTTTCATCACCACTGGGATCACTTCTGATCTCCGCAGCATCGAGCGCATCATTTCCATCGTTCCCACCATGGAGCATTTCATTTCCACCGTCGTCCTCAGCATGGAGCATATAATTTCCATAATCCACATCATGGAGCGTAATATTTATAGCCGGACAAAAATGACTATAATTGTATAACGATGCCATGCCTCTCTCGTCATAAAGATCAAGAACACCCCACTGCGGCTTAGAGATAAAATGTAACATTAGTTGGAGCTCCCACCTTGAATTGTTCCAACCAGTTGCTTCAAATATTTTTTCTTTCAACTGCGATAGATCCAACGATTCTTCTGTTATCTCTAAGACAAAATCGGGTTCTTCAACGATAGTGCTCTGCCAGAAAAAATATACATCAAAAGGGTTCATTTTGGGTGAGGATTGAAGGCTGAAATATGATGCAGATTCGTCGGAAGTTAGAATAAAATAAAGAAGATCAAAGGGTTTTGAAGAATAAAGAGTTGTGAGCTTCAAAATAGGAATATGGTGAGCTTAAATTGAGTGAAGAAGGCTGTAAAATTATTGTCAATAATTATTGTACTTGCGTGGCAGTGAAATCTGATATGTGTGTAAAATGAGCTATTTTTCGATGTGTGAGCGTGCATGTTTGTGGCCATTTTACCCTCATATCATATGCTTTCGTTGTTCTTTTGTCTTGTTTTCGTGTTATCGTGTTTGAAATGTTGTAGGATGTATTTTGAGCATAATAAGGCATATTTGGTGGAGTTTTGGAGAAAAATCGTCTGAGTTTGAAGTCCGAGGAGGTTAGGTTCGTCCGAGCGGAGCGAAATGAGAGTTTTGGAGGTTCGAAGGAGTCGCCCGGCCGAGCTGAGCCAGACAGAGGGCTCGCTCGGCCGAGCAGTGCAGGCTCGACCCAACCATGCTGACAGAGAGCAGGCTCGGTCAAGCGATCTGGCTCGGCCGAGCTAGATCGTGTTTCCCAACTTCCCAGGTTCCCAGGATGGCTCGGGCGAGCTTTGGTTGGCTCGGGCGATCCGAGGCCCTGATTGCTCGCCTATAAAAGGGGGATATCAGTTAATTGAAGAACTTTTGCCCAAAATTAGAATAACCATCACGATACTTCTCCCTAGATTCATCTCAAAACATCTCCCCAACCAAAATCAAGGGGAATCAAGTAACATTCCATCCATTTGGTGAAGATTGAAGAAGGAAGAGAGGTAGATTGGATTCAATGAAGACAACCGAAGAAGATCAATCGTTGACCTTGAAGTTTGTAATGAATTCTTTCAATTCTCAATTTGTATTGTACTTAACTCAAGGTATGGAGAGCTAATTTCATTAGTGAGTGTTGTATTACGGATATTGTGATGGATTGAATCGATTATGCTTGTTTACTTTCCTATGAGGGGTTGATTTGCACTTGAGCTTGTTCTTGCCTATTAGGTGTAGGTAATAGCCAGCCTTTAGGTAGTTGATGTGAACGTTGCAGCCAATACGCAGACGGAATCGTCGTGATAAGTGCATTATCTTATAGTTCTAGTTCCAATCCATGTGCGGTGCTAGGATTGTAGGGCGATAATCGACGGTCATTTGGGAGTGGCCAAGGAGTTAATAACGTAGCTGTTTGCAACGCCTAGTGTCATCTACCGCTAGTTATCCGTAACAAGTGACTAGCAACATTAGAGTTGGTTGCTCAACCTCATAGGAATTAAAATTCGTTTGCAACATAACTTGATTTAATTCGGAACAAATGAAGTTTACAAACACTCACTATCTTCTAAGATTGTTGGATTTGTTATCTTAATCTACATACACAATTAATTGAATTGCTTGATTGGAGAAGTTTGCATATTGCTTAATTGTTGATTGTTTATATTTAAAGCTTTGTTTACATTGAATTGCCTAGATAAAATGAAAATCAACGACTTTTGAGTAACCTAGCTATTGGTACCCTTCATATGAGTAGATGATATCCACTTGAGCGAATAGAAAAGAAACCGGATTGATAAATTTAACGTGTTAATTGTGTGTGCTTTACACGGCTACCACGTTTTTGGCGCCATTGCCGGGGAATCTCTTAGTAGGTCTTGTGGAATTATTGAAAGTTGAAGTATGGTATGCTAGGTGTTTGAGGAAATGCCTGTGTGAATATTGTTACTAACATTTGTTTGTTAATTGTTCTTGTTTATTTTGTTGAATTGTTTGTCTTGTAATTGGTAGGTGAGTACTAACTTTTGTTTGATTAGTTGTTAGTTGATTTATTCGTTGGTACTTTGAGAGGGTTGGACTTGTGTAGGTGTCGAATGGAGAATCATCGAGGAGTTCACTCGGAAAGGCTTATTAATCTACAAAGGCAAATGGAGGAAATGAATGCCAAAATGCTGGAGAGACAAAGACCACGGAGGCCACTTCGGACGGTATTTGAAGAAATGTCGAATAGTAGCTACCCATGGATGGAAGAGATTGGACATGATCGCATTATGAAGTCAAGTTGGGGAAATGAAGAAGAGGAGTGTAGTAATGAAAGCAATAGAGATAAATGGGGGAATTGTGACCTCCGGAACAACATGAACTATTCCCCATCTAATGGCTACTCTCCATGTAGATGTTATGAGAACCGTACTTGGAATCCATCCATAACAAGAGTTCATAGTGATGAATGGGGTAGCCGTGATCATGAAAGAGTTAGAGAAGCAAGATCATCTCGGGAAGCTTAGGAGAGGAAACCGGATAAGCTAGAGGGAAGGCTTTTGGAGGTAAGAATGCAACTATCCGATATCTTGAAGAAGGTGAGTGAGGAACCTCGAGTGAAAGAATATCCAATTGACAAGGAAATAGGTCTCGAAGGAAGTTGTGAGGAAATTTTGGAAGATGAATGTGAGGATGCGGTTATGGTACTTAAGGAAGTAAGATTTCAAGATACAAGAGTAAAGGAGATGCAAGAAGAAGAATTAAGGAATGAAGATAAAGAATTACCTCAAGAAGAGAAAGAGGATGATAGAACCAAGGAGGAGAGGATACACATTGAAAGTGAGAAGAATGGTGTTCTTGTAATACCTTCCCTTGAGGCGATGAAAGAAGTTCTGGCATTGGTACAAAATGACGAAGTTGAGAATCATGATGAGGAAGTTATGTCGGAAAGTCCATGTGGCGATGTGGTGCTTAAATTTCCTTCGCGAGTGATAGACAAGGTGGAAAAAGAAGTAATACTTGAAGTCATGGTGAAGGAATCATATGATTTGATTAAGAAAGGGGATGTGGAGAAGTTGAAGATTAATCCAAATGGGGGACAAGTTGAGACTTATATACTTTGGATTCAATTGGATGATGCCTTAGAGATCAAATCAAAGAAGGAATCACCACCTTTTATAGTCGAGTTTGTCAAGACATGCAATCCTCCTGGGAGAGACGAGAGGGGTGAAAGAAAGATCGCCTTGGACAAATTGCTCCCAAGCAAATGCCGAACAAGGGAGAAAGGTATCTTGAAAATACACAAGATTTTTGACAATGGATGATGTGGTAAGGTCGTCTAGCTACCAACGTTAAGGAAGCGCTTGTTGGGAGGCAACCCAACCAATTTTCGTTCTTTTGTTTAATTGCTTTTAGTTGCTTTGATTTTGAATAAATGTCTAGTTTGTTTGGTTTTGTGTTTGTTAGGAGAAACTACAAGTTCGAGAGGAGTGATTTCCTACCGTTAACTATTTTGAAGCTTAGTCTAGCTTGACTAAGTTTGGGGGAATGTGTCGGTTGCCGGTTTTGGGGAATATTTGAAGGATTAAGAGGAGTGAGTGCGCACCGTTTACCTTTTTACAAACTTAGTCTCACTTGACTAAGTTTGGGGGGAGTAGTCGGTATCTGGTGCTCTTATCTGGTTTACTCTTCTATCCCTATCTCTATCTTTATCCTTAGTTTAGATTAATTTGTTGAATTTGAATAACATTGATCATTCGATATGGTTGTAATATGATATTGATCTACTCTTGTTGATTGTGGATTTTGGATGTTGAATTTGATTTGCTTCTATTTCTATTAAATGGTTGTGATGAATCATTTCGCGAGCTTGCATGAGTTGAATTCTTTCTATTCGGTTTTGGTGTGTGGATATGTATAATAGTTTGGTATGAATGGTTGTGCTAGTGGATAAATGTTATAATTTTTCTTGAGATATTGGTTTGTGGTAAGATTGGTGGATATGAGAGCTTATTTGGCTTTATTATGCTCAATTGTTTGGTGGTGTTGTATTGATGTGTAGTAGGTGCAAATAAGGAATGGAGAGCGGTTTGATCGTGTCTACCGATGGGTAACGCTTTCTATCGTTTCTTCTACCATTTAGTTTCAATTCAATTATTCATGGCGTGAAGATTGTTAATTAGGATGTTGTGTGCTTGTTGTGTGTATGATGAACCCAAACGAGAATTGGAGATTTGAATCATGATCTACTTTGTAAGGCTTAAAATTTGCTTTGACCAATGATAGGGCATAATCTAGTTGTTAAGGCATGCTCGAATTGAACTTTTGAATTGCCGAGTTTTATGCAAGGTTAATGCCTAGGACTTGACAAAAGCTGAGAGTTTTTTAGCCTTGATATTGTCATACTTTGATCGATTGTGAGTGGCAAGGTTGAGAGCACAAAATCTAGAACTTGAATATATTCTCTATCTATTTGGCATGAGTTTGGTAACTAAAAGATGATCTTAGGCCATCAATTCTTAGTCATTCCTTTCACTGCGGGAGTATAAGGTTGTTGATATCATAATTTTGCCCTTCATACCCTTGTTTCCCGTGATTGTGCTTAAATGGAGAATTTTCTTTGAAATTTTTAGGACAGATTTTGGGGGAATGAGTGTATGAGGGTGAATACAGAGATGAGAGTTGGGTTGGGAATTGTTTGAGTTGAGATTGTTGAGGCAATAAAGTATTGAGTGTAGGATTGATTGGAATCCTAGAGAAAGGGGTACCAACAAGATTTTGGGTACATAGAAAAAGAAAAGAGAAAAAGAGAAAAAGAGAAAAAAAAGTAAGGCACTGAAAAAATGATGGTGCTAAAGAAAAATGAGAAAAGAAAGAAATGAAAAAAAATGAGAGAGAAGAAAAGAAAAATATTATGAGAATTGTGATCGAAAAAGCCTCAAGGTTAAAAGTGGATTGAAGAGAATAAGTTTGGGGGTTTTGGGATATGGAGAAGTTCGTCACTTTAGCCCAAAATCACCTACCTTTTAGTAAGCCACGTTATAACCAAAAACAAAGACCTTTTTTATTTTAGGAGCCGACTCATTGTAGTATAGTGGTGAGAATTGTTTCAAGCCTATGGAAATTGTACTCGATATCTTGTGAATAAGTGAATTCATCAAACCCTAAACACGTAAGGGAGTGCTTTCATTTCTTTATCCAATATTGATGAGTGGTTTCAGTCGTTAGCATTAACCGTGTCACAAAGTTAGGTGATAATCTCGTTCAATAAGAGCATGCCAAGATGACTATGATGAGCTATGAGGTTGTTTGATTGCTTTACTTTGTTTTGATTGAGGACAATCAAAGTTTCAAGTTTGGGGGATTATGATATGTGTGTAAAATGACCTATTTTTCGATGTGTGAGCGTGCATGTTTGTGGCCATTTTACCCTCATATCATATGCTTTCGTTGTTCTATTTTCTTGTTTTCGTGTTTGAAATGTTGTAGGACGTGTTTTGAGCATAATATGGCATATTTGGTGGAGTTTTGGAGGAAAATCGTCCGAGTTTGAAGTTCGAGAAGGTAAGGTTCGTCCGAGCAGAGCGAAAGGAGAGTTTCGGAGGCTTGGAGGAGTCGCCCGGCCGAGCGAAGCAGGCTCGGCCAAGTTGAGCCGGGCAGAGGGCTCGCTCGACCGAGCAGTGCAGGTTCGACCGAGCCATGTTGACAGAGAGTAGGCTCGGTCAAGCGGGTCTGGCTCGGCCGAGCCAGATCGTGTTTCCCAACTTCCCACGGTTCCCAGGATGGCTCGGGCGAGCTTTGGTTGGCTCGGGCGATCCGAGGCCCTGATTGCTCGCCTATAAAAAGTGGAAATCAGTTAATTGAAGAACTTTTGCCCAAAATTAGAATAACCATCACGATACTTCTCCCTAGATTCATCTCAAAACATCTCCCCAACCAAAAGCAAGGGGAATCAAGTAACATTCCATCCATTTGGTGAAGATTGAAGAAGGAAGAGAGGTAGATTGGATTCAAGGAAGACAACCGAAGAAGATCAATCGTTGACCTTGAAGTTTGTAATGAATTCTTTCAATTCTCAATTTGTATTGTACTTAACTCAAGGTATGGAGAGCTAATTTCATTAGTGAGTGTTGTATTACGGATATTGTGATGGATTGAATCGATTATGCTTGTTTACTTTCCTATGAGGGGTTGATTTGCACTTGAGCTTGTTCTTGCCTATTAGGTGTAGGTAATAGCCAGCCTTTAGGTAGTTGACGTGAACGTTGCAGCCAATACGCGGACGGAATCGTCGTGATAAGTGCATAATCTTATAGTTCTAGTTCCAATCCATGTGCGGTGCTAGGATTGTAGGGCGATAATCGACGGTCGTTTGGGAGTGGCCTAGGAGTTAATAACGTAGCTGCTTGCAACGCCTAGTGTCATCTACCGCTAGTTATCCGTAGCAAGTGACTAGCGACATTAGAGTCGGTTGCTCAACCTCATAGGAATTAAAATTCGTTTGCAACATAACTTGATTTAATTCGGAACAAATGAAGTTTACAAACACTCACTATCTTCTAAGATTGTTGGATTTGTTATCTTAATCTACCTACACAATTAATTGAATTGCTTGATTGGAGAAGTTTGCATATTGCTTAATTGTTGATTGTTTACATTTAAAGCTTTGTTTACATTGAATTGCCTAGATAAAATGAAAATCAACGACTTTTGAGTAACCTAGCTATTGGTACCCTTCATATGAGTAGATGATATCCACTTGAGCGAATAGAAAAGAAACCGGATTGATAAATTTAACGTGTTAATTGTGTGTGCTTTACACGGCTACCACATTTTTTTATATAAAAATAATGTAACCGTGAATGTTATTCACGGTTTTGATTTTTTTTTTTAATAACTCGATTTTTATTTAAACCGTAAACATTATTTACGGTTTGGTATTTTTTGATTTTTTTCCAAAATTTTTTATTTTAAAACCGTAAATAGTACTCCCTCCGTCCCGAAACAATTGTCCTATTTTCCTTTTTCGTCTGTCCCAAACAATTGTCTTGCTTTCCCAAAATGGAAATAATTAGAAAACATTTAACCTAATTAAATATTACTTAATTAATTAATTAATTTATGTTAATCCTATATTCCTATCCCCGCCCCAACCCTAATTTCTCCCACTCATTCTCACTCTCACTATGTGCGCCGCTCTCCCCACCCTCATTTCTCTCCTTTCTTCACCTCCTCCTTAGGCACCGTCACCATCAGCACTCCGTTCTCCATCGCCGCCTTCACCTGCTCCAACTTTGCATTCTCCGGCAGCCTGAACCGCCGGACGAACTTTCCGCTGCTCCTCTCCACGCGGTGCCACTTGTTGTTCTTCTCCTCTCCACGCGGTGCCACTTTCCGCTGCTCCTCCCTTGCTTCTCTCTCCGCTGATCTGGGGGATGCTGCCATCCTCCACCTCCACCTTCACTTCCTCTTTCTCCAGCCCGGGAACATCCACTTTGAACACGTGGGCCTCCGGCGTCTCTTTCCAGTCGATGCGAGCGTTCGCCCCCGCCGTGGTTTCCGGGTTGAAGACGGCGTTGGATAACGGAAAGCCCTGGAAGGGATCCCAGACGTCCATGGAGAATGGGTCGATGGCGCTGTTGCGGCGGCTGCCGAAGATGCTCGGAATCAACGACATTTTTATTTTGAAATTGTGAAATTGTGTCGAAGGAGTCCTATTTTTTTTTTATTAAGTGTTAATTATTTTACTAATTGTACCATTACAATCCCTTATTACACTTGTCTTGGTCTCTGTGCCGAAATGAAACAAGACAATTGTTTCGGGACGGAGGGAGTAGTATATACGGTTTTGACAAAAAAAAATTTAACAGCTTTATTAATTATATAATTATTAGTTAATTAATCAAAAATTTAGGTCAGCTTAAAACCGTAAATAGTGTTCACGGTTTTGTTAAAATCATGAACACTATTTACGGTTAGGCCTTTTTTTCCACCAAATTAATGTTAGGGTTTATAATTTCCACCTTCTAGGGTTTGCACCCACAAAAATAAATGACCCCCCGGAGAGCGTGCAGGCTGCATTGGACTACGCTTGCTCAGCCATTCAGCAAGGAGCCAGCTGCTACAATCCGGTCACCCTTCAAAACCATGCTTCCTACGCCTTCAACTCCTACTACCAGCGGAATCTGGTGCCCATGATTTCGGAGGTGCCGCCGTCATGACAAATACGAATCCCAGTAAGCGAATTTGTAATCTCTTTTCTTAATTAGAAAAACAGTCAGAAAATTAGATAAATATTCATACAGTGGCATGCACAGGCTCTGCTTCGTGTATATTTGCAGCATCGGCTGCCTCAACATCGCCGACAATGGCGTCTCCGGCCGCCACGAATCCTGCTCCAACTCCACCAACGACATCTCCGGTGACTGTGAATACTCCACCAACACCAACAACGGTGCCTCCGGTCACCTTAAATCCGGCTCAAACTTCAATACCCACATATCCGGCTTCTCCGACTCCACCTCCGACAACAGCATCTTCCACCAGAGCTGTACCTACTGGGTAAGTAATTAAAATTTAGTTTGGATAAGTAGCGTTTAATTTGGTTAACTTCGATTGTTTTTAAATATTTTGTCAATTTTTAATTTTAAAATACATAAAATTTGCACTTATTTTGGCTTTCAAACGTAGCCTTCAATACTACTCACTAAGTTTAATTTGAACTCCTATACAGTTACAAAATTAGATCCTAAATTTTGCCCAGTTTGAGAAAAATAGAAAGAAAAAAGATTATGCAATATAAATTATTTATATTTTATTTAACTATCCAAATTACTTCTAATTATGTAAATTTAAGACATTATGATTGAACAAGGTCATTGAGCAAAATAAATGTCATTAAGTGGAAAATCAAGGTGTATAGTGGTGCCGTTGGATAACTTAAAATTTTGGATTGATATTTAAACAAAAAAATGAGTTTTATTTTAAAAAAATATGCGTATTGGTAATAGCTTGTATTTATTTGTTACAAGTCTAACAGCATTGGTTTTGAAGGAGCCGTTCAAGTATACCTCCTATCATCTTGAATGCAAGTGCAACGTATGGACCCTAATGATCTGGAAAATACCTCCTATCATCTTGAATGCAAGTGCAACGTATGGACCCTAATGATCTGGAAGAGAGTGGGAGGCTGGCTCACTCAAGGGAAATTAATAAAATAATAGAGAAATGCTTGACAGTGTAATGTACTATTGTACTACACTGGTACTTTACAAGCAGTAAAGCATTCCCCAAGATATCTTGTCTTCTCTCTCGTCCCTTATAATCTCTCTCTCAGCGTGTTTCTTGGCTAGTTAACCTCAAGCACTAAACTCACATCCCGTGACACAAGCAACCTTGATTTAGGAGGTGCAACCACAGGCTTCGGTGATGGCGCTCCGGTCGCCAACATGACTTCCGATTGCTGCATTGTGGTGGTTGCATCCATTTTCGGTGGAGGAATACTTTTGCAAATGTAGAGGAAAATCGTTGATTCGAAGATGAACTTACAGTTGTGTGTATAATCTATATATATATTAAAACAATAACGGATGTAATATATGGTAAGTTTCAGTTGCATTAATGGTTCATTAAATGGACTACTCACTTCATTAATTATTGTGTTAAACATTCTATATTTATTTCACTTTGTATTTTCACAATTTTTTCAGGAAATATGTAGAAATTAATTAGATTGATTTTTCCTAAATTATTAATCTATATATTTTAGGAGAATATGTATAAATGAATTACAAATAAATTAGATTGATTTTAGAAGAATACACGTCAATGTTTTGTAGGAAAATATATATATCTTAAATTGAATTAATTTCATTATAGGGATTCTTCAATATTAAAATGTGAACTTTATGGAAATTGGGGTACACAAATAAATCTTATAATTAATCTATATATTTTAGGGAATATTTATATCTAATATATTATCTATATCTATATATATATATATCTATATCTATATACATATTAAAACAATACCGAATTCTTTATATGGAAAATACAGTTGAATTAATTGTTCATTAATTGAAATGTTAAGTTCATTAATTAAAAAGTGAGAGTTTCTATAATCATTTTATGCTATGTATTTTTGGGACTAATTGATATTTATGTTTGAATATATCAATCATTTATTACAAAAATATAATTAAGGAAATAAATATATACAATTAAGTAAATAAATGGATTGTAAAGAAATACATAATTTAGATCTAATTGATTTTAACTGTTATTTTTTTACTAAATTAATTATTCAATTTATATCAATTATAAAATAAGTTTGGTGTAAATAATTAAGAAAATAATTATCTATATTTAATAATCATTATCGTGAAAATGAATTTCTATTTATTAAATTATTTTGGATTACCGTTTTAAAATACTTGAATTATATAAATTAATTTAGTTAGATTTATTTATTAAATATATAAATTTTACAAAATAATATTATGGAATAGCACAAATCTAGGATAATATTATCACATAATAGAATATAAAATCAAATAAAAAATAATAACACCAAATTACATGTTTCAAAATTTATTTTCCATGGCTGGCATGTATATTGATATTTATAGAAATAAGTAAAATATAGTTGCCATTAAATTTCAATAGTTTACTTAAATTTAAATTTAATCATTTACTTTTAAATATATTTTGTGTTGAAAATATATTAATTTAAAAAACTAATTTAATCAATTCAAAATTTAAAGAAAAAAATTATGTACTTTTTTATAATACTTTCATGTGACAATAAATAAATTAAATCAAATTGACTGCATTTTTTAATGGTCCTAAAGAAAACTATAATCACAAAAAATATAAAAGGTAACTAATATAACTAATCTTTATGTTAATGGTAATAAATTAATAATTGATGACAAGAAATCGTATGATTTAATTATCATGATATTTTAATCACAATAACAAATATATAATAGATGGTATTATGGAAATTATCTAATGAACATGGCAAGAAATCGAAACAGATTTAATTATGATACTTTTTATTGTTATATTTTGAAACATAAGAAAATAGAAGTTGATTAGCTAATATTCATGCAATAATTGATAATCAAATCAAACACAATCCTTTAATTATGGCATAATATATCAAAATATTGACCCTCTACAGTTATATTTCCTCTATAAATATGAGTCTCTTATTTACAATCTCATTAGTTCTTCATTTTCCCTCAAATAAAAAATATAATTATGTTTCTTTGTTTTGTTAGCTCTTATTTTCTTTTGTTATTGTTGGAGATCATATTATTTGGCTTCAGATTGAGATTCATATAATGAATCGAGTTCTCTGTAAAGTGTAAGAAAAAGAGTAAGGGATGCATATTTGTTTGAAGTTTTGCATTTCAATGTGAGATCGGCACATCAGTTGTAATATATATTATATTTTCATATTTTCTTTTTATGGAGAAGATGTTTGTTATATGAATTCTCTACCCTTCAATCCTTTTTTATTTTTCGTTTTTAGTTTTCTGCAATATACATTAATATTATTATTCTAATACCATCATTTTAAATGGTTAGAATTACAATCGGATATATGCTTAGATTGAAACCAATTTTTTTAAAAATACCTCAATAAAATTAAAAATGAAATAAAGTAATTAACAAAAATAAATATTAATTTAAATTATTATGCCACCTCTAAGGAATTGAATCAAAATAGCAACCTATTAGATATCAACTTTTTGTTTCACTTATTAAAATATTATTTTTAAAATAATAAAAATAATATTAAATAAAATAATTGATAACAATTTGACAAAATGTTCGTAGAAATAATAGCAATCTTATTTTGTGATTTTATTTTCTTAAATGTTGATTTCGATAAACTTTTAAAATAATAAGAAAATAATTATTATTATTCAAATAGTTAAATTACTTCTTCACATATATTTTGTGTATGCTATAAAACGTTCAATTAATAATGAAAATGAAAGTTAACTGAACTAATTTAAAATATCAAATGTAATTATCAACTCAAAGGATATCAATCAAACTGAGTGCGTGATTTTCATTAATTAAAAAAAATAGTATTTATATGATTATCAACTTATAAATATTAATTGTATATTTAGGATAATATACAGTTAATGCGAAATATCAACTGATCAAATGTAAATGCAATCAACTTTTTTTTTATATGTTCAAATAGTGATTTTTATATTAACAAGAAGAAACTATTTTATTACAAACATTAAAGATGACCACACTTTTTCCACCGTACCTTAGATTTTATCCAATTTATGGTATGAGAAAAATCAAGCAAAATTTTCGGTATACTTTAATTTGGTATCCAATTTTAGGTATCATTTCAATAGGACTCGGTATGTATAACTTATATATCATTATTTCGGTATATATAAAATTTTAGGAATATGTTAAATATTTCACAAGAAAGTGAGATTTATGTATAAATCTCCAATACATTCAAGAGTAGCAAATCAAATTGTATGTCAAAGAGTTCTAGGCCCAAGCTTAATATGTATAATATTTAATCAACGATGAGAGAAATAAATTGCATGTTCATATTTGTTTTAAAAGTTTATTTTGGCTTTTAAAAAATTAAGAGAGAGAAGTAAAATATTCGAAGTTCAAGATTTTTTAGCAATAAAATATTAAAAATTATACAAATATATAAACATTCAATATTGTTTAGCACTAAAAATGATAAATTATGAAATGAAATTCATCCATATCAAGAAAATAACATATAAACATTATTTTCAGATCGACACGAAACTGACCAGAAATGACCTGTTTAATTATGTTAAAAAATTAATCTTAATCAACATGAACACGAAATCACAAATACAAATACAATCCATAGTACGAATACTTGAATAGTTTTATAATTTTTCAATAACAGATATAATTATTACATGAGTAAATCCAAATATCAGAAAATTAAATGCTTGAATTTTTTTATCAACCATATTTTCTTAAAACCGGATATATATTTATTGTATTCATAAATTAAAAAAATATAAAAATAAAAATAAAAAATAGAATATAAAATTAATTAATTTTGCGGTTCATTTGGGTTACGCAGGTCGACATGAACCCAACCAATCTTACCCAAATTTTTATTGAGTTTCACAGGTTCGACCTGAAATTGACTCGGATGTTAAATGGGTTAACTCAACCCATTTTTTTTGTGTTAGCTTTGTGTTGGGTTGTCGGGTCGGGGAGTTGAAGATTGTCGCCCCTATATATACTTACATAAATAAGGATATGAATCAGCTGAGAATGAGATTTATGATGAGAAATGCAAATAAATCGTGTATATGCAATTTATTCATTTTCGTAAAATGTAAAATTGTGCATAAAATATATATATGGTAGACATATAATGCATATATGCATAGTTTTTTATATAATGAATATGTGGTAGTTATATAATGCATATAATATTAGTTAAAATGAAAGACAAAATTTAATTATCCTATAATGCATTTAAATTAATTAAACCAAAATGATAGGAAATTTATTAACTCTTGAATGTTGGATCAAGTTTTGAAAAACTAAGATTTATTCTTATTTCTCATGATTATAAAAGACATTCTCATTTGATCAATCCCCATATAAATAATATATTAATTTATGTTGTATATATTATCATACAAATTTATGATATACATAGAATAATACATATCATTGATTTATAAAAAATATCAAAGCAATATTATTTTAACATAAATAATTAAAATTTCCACGCATCGCGTGGGTGCAATACTAGTTGGCTAAATGGTTAGGACCCAAAATATGAAAAAGAGAAGAAAGAACAAAAGTCTAAATTGCACTGCACCCCTTCCATAGCTAGTTTTACTAAAAATGATATTTCATGTTAATTCAGACTAATATTTAAAGAGAAAAGTTAAGTAATATATGAATCCTTTTAGTTATTCATTTTTAGAGCAAACATTTTGGACTACCTCGTCACCATCAATAATGCCCCAACCTAAAAGTCAGAAGATGAAGCCGGACTAGGGTCTAATTCGGATACGTAAATCAACAATAAATTTCAAATATATTTCCCCAAACATTTTTGTAGGTTGCAATGTTGATCAGAATTCAAATTTTTTTTTAATCATCATTTTATTGAATTAATGTTACAATATACAATTTAAAAAGAAAAAAAAGGAAACAATTCCACAGGAATATGCACCCAAAAAAATTCCATTGTAATTGTGGGCAGCATTCATTTCATATAATTGAGAGGGGGGCTCAATGAAAAATTGAAACAATTATGTATTACTATGATTGAAACAGGTTCTGCCCTACTCATCTACAAGCTATCTAACCTAATCCACATATACAAAATTATTACATAATAAACCAAAACTACACACTTACCGCTTGGAGAACACCAACATCGACATGGATACCACAACCTTGAAACTTGGGGTGCTCCAACTGGTAGGCGTGGCCTGTTCTTTGGCTAAAAGCTTATCTCTTAGTTCCTTCAGAGCTTTATCCCCCATCTGCATAAGTGATGATCATTTAGGCTCGCAAGTTATTGAGTTGCGTTAAATGTATGAAACATGGAAGTAAATTATCTCTGAAATAAGCAACATTTTTGCTAACTTGAAAATAACCATTTTAGCTCCCATGTTTTGAGACTTAATGAATTATGGAAGTAGTATTTTACCCTTTGGAGCTTGAGCTCGTGCTTCTTGAAGACAGAACTCCAACTTCAGCACTTTCTTTTTCAACTCCTGATCTGCCCTACGATGCTTCTCCAACTGTGAAATAAACAAAATAGGGCTTATTAATCTTGGTATTATGGGCAGATGAAGGTGCATGAATAGATATTTAGAATGAAACCTGAGATTCAAGCTCTTTAGTCTTGAGCTTCCAGTGAGCAGACATAATTCCTCTCTCAGCTTAGCTATTTCTTGATCTTTTACACTCAGAAGCTTATTAATATTTTCAAAATTCTTTGGAGACACCTCATCCAAGATTTTTCGGGGCTCACAATCATTATTTGCTCCAGCCTTGGTTAATGCTTGCATGATGTCAAGCTCAATTCTTGATACTTCACCTTTTAGTTGCATTTGAGAAACTTCTCTGGCCAGAAGATCCAATTGTTCTCCCATTTTATTTACGCGAGTCTCGTGCTCTTTTAAAGAGCAGTTTTTCTCTTCTAACTCCTTCACCAGAGCCAAGCATTGCATCTGCACGGATTGGGCAGTTGCTCTGGTTATTGATAACTGCAATCTCAGATCCTCCAATTCTTTGGCTTGCTGAAGAAAATAAATGTATCAATGCTTCAGGAAAATTACAATAGCAAGTGAAAAAAAATAAAAAAAAAATAGAATCATTTAGCACAGTTGATGTATTCTTGTAAGAATACTGTCATACAAAATATCACAATGTAAAAAAGAGGAACTTTGTAACAGAAAAACAGCACAGAAATTTTACACTTATCTAACCCATCAAAAAACAAACAAAACTGATTCTCATAGTAACAATATCATTTCTTTCATAGAACAGTGCTGAAGCCCAAAGAGAATGTTCAGACAGATGAAATATCACTACGAGTCTCTGAGACTTAATTCTTTAGAAACAAATGCTAAGAGTAATTTCTAATTAGCTTGGGCATCTCATCACATTTAATTCCCATCTTTGAAGATGAGTCAGCTTACAATCAAGATTTTCAGAAATCCCCCTAAAAATGCATTGTAGAGATTTACAAAATAAATCATAGCTGAGCCTAGGGGTGAGCATGAGTCAAGCCGGCTCGCAAGCTACTCGTGATCGGCTCGAAAAAAACTCGAAATCGACTCGATAGTAATCGAGCCGAGCTCGAGCTCGAGCAATTCTAGTAGTTGTCGAGCTCGAGCTTAAACCGAGCTTGAGTCGAGCTTAGGTTCGAGCTAAGCTCACGAGCCTTATCGAGCTTAATATAATTTTAATTTTTATTCCTAAATTTATTATTTAATAATAAATAATATTATTTTTTAATTAAAAATTAAAATAAATTAAAATAATCGAGCTCAATCGAGCCGAGTCGAGCTTGACGAGTTTGACCTCGAGTCGAGCTCGAGCTTGAAAATTTAAGCTCGGTCGAGCCGAGCTCGAGCTCGAGCTTAGAAATTTCGAGTCGAGCTCGAGCTCGAGCCTGGCCATACTCGGCTCGACTCGGCTCGTGATCACCCCTAGCTGAGCCCCATGAAGCTGTCAATAAAACAGGGATATTAAAAAACATTTCTAGAAGGGGAAAGTTGACTAGAAAAAGATCAATTTCACAATTCAAAATAAAGGTAAGGAAGAAATGAAAACCAAACAAACAAGAAAAAAAAAAAAAACAGTAGTCGACAAAAACAAAAAGACTCAAGACAGGTGATTCCAAAAAGAATTGAAGTAGACTAGGTCATGTTATCTATCTTCAAAGCGCATTGAAAGCCCCAATCAAAAAGAAAGATTAATAAATGTTTCAAGATTCCATCTTCATGACAACCATGTGCTTATTATATAGAGACAAGATCCTTGAAACATTCAAATTATAATACAATTCTTAAAAAAAAAATGAATGTTACGACATATATGAATATCATTCCTCTACAATATAACACCAAACAAGAAAAGACAAAAAGCACCCAGAAAGCCAATTAGCACCATATGTGTTAATATAAAGATCAAACTAATTCAAACCAAAGATCCAAAAATCATCAATCAACTTGAATTATTCAAAACCCAAAATTTTTTGTCGAAGAATAAGAAAAACATTGATAAAGAATTTGTCGTACCTTTTCAGCAGCAGAGCATGAAGCCTGGAGCTGTGTATTTCTCTCTTCTAAACTCCTCTCCAAACAAGACAGCTCTCTCTCCATGCTCCTTAATTTAGTTTCTGCTTCCTAAAAAAATTTAAAAATCGGGAAAAAGATTAAATCAAAAGCCATTCAACTCTTTTTCTTTGAAAGATCCAAATAGTTTATACAGAAAAAAACCGTGGGAACCACTTCAGAATGCAAATCAGGACAAAAAGATGATTCAATCATTTCAAAATGCATAAAAAAAAAAAAAAGAATTTCATGCAGTTAAATAAAATACAATTGTGTGCATGCCTGTCTAGTTAGGGCTTCCCTGACCACAGACTGCTCCTGAGAAGCACGTTACGGCGGAAGCTCTGCTTCTTCTCACTCAGATCCTTCAATAACGGATCCACCTCCCTCACCACTACCATCGACGACGCCTGAGCTCCGCAGATTCAATGAACGGACCTTCACAAAAATATAAAGAGGAATTTACTTAATTCACTAATCCTTATTTGTTTCTCCCATAACTATTAAAGAAAGTGAACCTGTTCCTACACACACACATCGCCATCTGCATGTGAACAGGATTTAATACTCGGAAAATCTGAATTTTATAATCGAATTATATTTATGTAAGCAATTATTTACCAGAGTTGACTATTATTCTCAAAGTGCAATTCGAATTCGACTAATTTTGAAAATCAAATTAAAATTATACTCAACCTCAAACAGAAAGATTGTAGCCACACATTACACGCCATTACAAAATACAATTGTACGTACGTATTTCACATGAGCCGACATAACCACAAATGAGATAGCTAGAGAGAGAAGAAAAAGAAAACCTTACTTCGTCCGCTACAAAATTGCTCCCATCATCACTGAACCTCGAAGATAGAGAGAGATACGAGGTTGACAGAGCACAACTAATAAATAAAATGCGAAATCGGCGGATAACTCGAGAATGGCGGATTGGATTGGGGATTTTGTGTTGGCGATGATCGAGCGAGCCACAGGAATCAAGTGTGAACAGAGGGATTGTGAATCATGCGAGTTATGTTGATATTCATAATATTCACATGAGGATATAAATTGTATCTCAGATTGCATAGATAGATATATATCATAGATAGATATATATTTATTTCCTTTCATGGATTAGGTTTAGGTTTTCTATATGGATTAGGATTAGAGTATTCTATTTTATTTTTTTAGCTCTATATATATATATGTACCAACCATATAAATCGTTTTCTTCAATCAATGAATAATATTGGTACACCAAAATTCTACATGGTACCAGAGCCTTCGGTTCAATTTTAAAGCTTCCGCAAATTTTTCTCTCAACCCATCGTTCTCTTCTTCGTCCATGGCTGACAAAAGTGGAGTCGTCAATGATCTCATGTCTCCATATTACATAGGGTCATCCGATAATCCAAGCCACGTCTATGTTACCGACCTCCTCAATGACGGAAACTACGGAGATTGGTGTGAAGAGATGAGTAACTGTCTCTTGGCGAAAAACAAGCTTGGATTCGTGGATGGGTCGCTGCCGATTGCCGAAGAACGATCCTTCAAATCTACTTCTGTGGAAACGATGCAACGCTATGGTAAAAGGATGGCTTGTCGTCGCAATGGACAAGGAAATTCGAAATAGCGTCAAGCACGCCAAGACAGCACGGGAGATATGGAGCGATCTGGAAGAAAGATTAGGGAAGGAAAGCGCACCAAAGGCCTATGAGTTGAAGAGAAACTTGACCTTCACGCGTCAAGATAAAATATCAGTTTCAGCCTATTATACCAAGATGAAAAGTATATTGGATGAGATCGATGCGGTAACAGTCACGCCAAAGTGTACGTGTGGAAAGTGCACTTGTGATGTGGGAAAGTTGTTTGCCGATAAGGTTGAGAAAGAAAGAATTTATGAGTTTCTGATGGGTCTAGATGATGTTTTCAACACCATCAGAAGTCAGATTTTGAGTATGACGCCACTGCCCAGTCTTGGAGTAACGTACCACCTTGTAGCAGAGGATGAGCGCCAACGGATGATTACGAGTTCCAGAAAGGCAGCCCTGGATGGAGCCGCGTTTCAAGTCCAAAAGTAAGCGAATACTGAAAAACGGGAAATTGCTAAGGATGCGAGATCACCTCCTCAGTGTAGCAATTGTGGCAAGTTATGGCATACGATAGAGAACTGCTATGAGATTGTTGGATATCCAGAAAGGAGAAAGGGAGGCAAGCCTTGGAAGAAAGAAGGGGTTTTTGTTGTTGCCTTAATATACGTGGACGATGTGTTGTTAGCCGGCAATAATGAAGATAAAATTCAACAAGTGAAGGATTATCTTGACAAGAGGTTCAGCATAAAGGATCTTGGACTGTTAAAATATTTCTTAGGTATAGAGGTGGCTCGATCAAAGAGTGGGATCGTAATGAGCCAGCGAAAATATGCTTTGGATATTTTGCGTGATGCAGGAATGAAAGGATGCAAGCCAAGTCGCATGCCGATGGAACAACAACTGCGGCTGGACGCAGCTATTGAAACCCCCACAATTGACGAACATCAATATAGGAGACTCATTGGGCGTCTTCTTTATCTTACGGTAACAAGACCTGATATCCAATATGCCGTCAGTATCTTGAGCCAATTTTTATCTTCCCCGAAGCAAGTACACCTTGACGCAACCATGCGTGTACTCAGATACATAAAAGGGACCATAGGACAAGGAATATGCTTGCCAGTTGATGGGGACTTGTCTCTAAAAGCTTATTGTGACTCAGATTGGGGCACTTGCCCAACAACAAGGCGATCACGAAGTGGCTACGTTATCAAGTTAGGAGATGCTCCTGTCTCGTGGCGTACTAAGAAGCAAAGTGTGGTGGCACGATCTTCAGCAGAAGCCGAGTATCAAGCAATGGCAAGTGCCGTCAGTGAAGTAATTTGGTTACGTTGGTTATTGACCGAGTTAGGAGAGAAGCAATTTAAACCGACTGGTTTGTACTGTGACAACCAAGCCGCACGACACATTGCAAAGAACCCTGTATTTCATGAGCGAACAAAACACGTGGAAATGGATTGTTATTTTGTCCGTGAAAGAGTGGATTCGCAGGACATTGAGCCACGAGAAATATCAACCACCGAACAAATAGCTGATATTTTTACAAAGACGTTGGGTGCGGATCAACTCGGATATCTCGTACGCAAGTTGGGTGTTCGGAATCTCCACCTTCCAACTTGAGGGGGGTGTTGATATTCATAATATTCACACATATCTGTGAGGATATAATAATATTCACACATCTGTGAGGATATAATCGTATCTCAAGATTGCATAGATAGATATATATCATAAATAGATATATATTTATTTCCTTCATGGATTAGGTTTAGGTTTTCTATATGGATTAGGTTTAGAGTTTTCTATTTTATTTTTTTAGCTCTATATATATATGTACCAACCATGTAAATCGTTTTTTTCAATCAATAAATAATATTGGTACACCAAAATTTTACAAGTTAAGACAACAGAGGGGCCGGAGGCTGAGGTTCGGAGAGTCCGAGCCTTGGTTGTTGGAAATTGACAAGATTCGAACCTGGTTCGGATGTCCTCAGCGCGGCAAATCTAAGATTTTCGCATGGCATGTGCACGTGGAGGGTCACGTGCCAGGCCCAAGGCTGTAGTCTGTAGAGAGTTATTGATGCGAGATTTCTTCTTTCAATTGTAGGCATCACTGCATGAATGAGAGTATAAGCTAGTTTGAACGACATTATTAACATTAAATTACTTAATAATTCATGAGTTGGAATCTTTCGATTATAGGCATCACTGCATCAATCAATCTAAGCTAGTTTGAACGACATTATTAACATTAAATTACTTAATAATTCATAAGTTGGAATCTGTTTAGAAGATTGAACGCTCAAACAATTAATTAGTCCATCGGTCTTAATTATTTGATTAATTTTTTTAGCTTGTGCCAATATCAAAACTCAATTATGAATATATTAAATATTTAAATAAATTTTCTGATTTACCAATAACTCATAATTATTAATAATAACTCTATTAATTGTGTTAATTTATAAGGGTAAATTTGAAAATACATCCAAAAAAACAATTCTAAATTTGAATATGAGACCATATAAATAAGCAGGCCGGCCCTGAGGCCGTGCGGGAGGTACGCTGCACCAGGGCCCCAAAAATATTGGGGCACCATTTTTATAGTATATGTTAGTATTAATAAATTAGTAATATATTTTAGTATTTACACTACAAAATTATGTTAATCTCAAAATAAATAAATTCATTTTTAACTCAATTAAAATAAATAATAGAGGACATAAATTTATATTTTGTCTTTTATAAGTTTAATAATTTAAATAAAACATATAATAAAGTATCAAAATACTCCTCTTCACAATATTATATTAGTTATTTTATAATTAGAAATTGTGATTAGTCTATTAATTGAAAGAATTTGAAAAAAAGTTTTAAAATTGAATTAGATTGTGAAGTTTTTAGTAGTGAATTTGATTATTTTTTTTAAAGAGAATTATGAAATTATCTGTAAAAGATAGTTATGTATTTTGCTTTAATATCATATTTAAAGTTATTTATTTCATTTAAGATTTATTCATTGATGAATATAATCAAAACTCTCATGATTTCCAAGTAAAAGAACATGAGTTTTTTTTGGGATTTATAGTGTTTGAACAAATTCTAAATAAAAATGGTTTTAGATATATTTTATACTACTATTTAATTTTATTAATATTTTTTATTTATTATTATAGTCGTAAAATTGGGGCACCATTTATACTCATCGCACAGGGCCCCCGAAATCACAGGGCCGGCCCTGTAAATAAGACACCCAAAATAGTAATCTAGACCAAATAATTAAGACAGATGGAGTATTCATTTCGGTTCGGTGGTAAAATATTTCTCCCTCCCTCCGATTATATGTTTCTTTTTTATTATATACATTTATCAAAAATTATTTTAAAAAATAATATATCAAATTATAATTCCAACATTACCTTATTTAAAAGCATTCATCATCTTATTTTTTTCATTATATTACATTTAATATTCTCATTTTTTAAAATTGTCCAAAGGTATATTTGTAAATTACTTAAAAAAAATAATATGAAAATCGTATCATATAATTGGATTTGTAAATTACTTAAAAAAATAATATGAAAACTGTATCATATAATTAGAACATCCTAAAATAATAATATGTACAACATTAACGGAGATAGTAATTGTAAAATTGCTACAAATGACTTCTCTCCCAAAGCAAATAACGTATTTAATATTGTTGCTAAGTTGATTGATTAATACAAAAATATATAATAAAAGGTGTCTCTTTGGTAGATGGCCTAAAAATTGAGAGAAATGATTTGTGATATAAAATCTCAATTTGGATTTTACCAACCTTTTCAATTGAGTTTGTTCCAAGGGTTTTATTGTAGTATTTTTTTTTTCTGCGTACAATTTATTGATTATTATATAAAGTTGAATTTGTATAGTGTTACGAATTAAGGTTTAGTTTCCTTCTTAATTTGATATTTTGATACATCAAAACTTACTTTAGTCAGTTTTTCAGTTTCTAGAATTCTAAAATAGTAATCCTTGCATAGGATTAATCGAATTTTAATTGAACTTAGTGGTTGAAGATCGAGCATAAGAAATGCTCGAGAACTAAAGAAGTGTACGAGCTTGAAACTTGGTTTTCACCAAGTATGACCTTATGATGGAGATCTGGTTGGCAAGATTTATCAAGATATTTCAAGAAGATTTGATTTCTCTTGATAAGATTTAGTAGATAATTATTTGAGTAATTTTGAATTCTATCTTTTAGATATATTTTAGTACTTTATTTCATTAGGATTTGATTTCCTTATGAGATTAGAATTTGGTTTTCTTATGAAATTAGGACTTGATTTCCTTATTAGATTAGGATTTGATTTCCTTAATTAAGATTTGAGTTTACCTATATATAGACATTGTTATGGACTAATTTATTCAGTTTCAGTTTAATAATAATTTTGTGAGTTATTTATCCAATTATGAAAACTCGTAAATTTATGTGGATTACCTTGAAATTCAAAAATTGACTTATCAACCGGACTTTCACATTTGTTTGTGGTATCTTCGATTATATCCTTCGTTGTTGGATCAATTTGCTTCTTGGGTCGTAGGAGAATTATTTTGGACTACAGTACTTGAAGGTTTTCAACTTCAAAGTGTTGGATTTCCACCATCGTATCAGTTCTATTCCGTTTCCGCGTGCGTCTATTTTCTGTCAATTATGGGCTGCGATTTAAACATTTCGGCGAAGATCATATCATTTTGGTATCAATATACAGGTCATCTTTTCCCTTTCTTTTCCTTTTAGTTCAATTTTGTGTGTCCAGTATAAAAAAATTGTGTCCTCTTTGATTTTGTGTCTTGTTCATGTCCTTCATCGAGTCTTATCTTTAGATTTTCATTTGTGTTTTGGGTAAGTAAAAAAAAAAGATGGGAGATTTGAATAATTAATATCATACCATATCTATTCAAATCTTTCTTTATCATATATTTCCTTCTTGATTACCAAGTAATTTGATAATTATCTTATTCAAATATTTGCTTATCCATATTTCCTTCTTGATTACAAAGAAATTTGGTAATTTTCTTGTTTAAAGAGAGAGAGAGAGAGAGAGAGAGAATATACAAAAAAGGAAAAAAAAAGAAAAAAAGAAAAGAGAGAGAGAAAAATGTTTTTGCTATAGCTTTTGCTGTAGATGTCCGATTTCAGCTTAGTTATACTTTTCAGAAACGTCTCAACGAGATCTACAGGTGTCACTCCTTTGTCGTGACATTCCATGAGCAGAATGGCTAAAACTGAATATGATGAATTAGATGATGATGCTAGAATTGAGATGAGGTATATGATGAAGTTTTTTAAATTTGACTTCAGAAGGATGGTGTGGTCAGAGATGGAGATGTTGCATCAACGGCTTGATGCATTGGAAGATGATTATTTGGGCAACAAAAAGATGAGATATAGATAAGCAAGGTGGGAGACTCAACCAGATAGTTCCTCCCCATTTGATAAGCTTCTGTTAATGGTGCAGGAGGTGTTGGTGGCAACCAAGTCTAAGTCGTTGCCTGTTTTAGTTCAAGAAATTGAGGAAGACAATATAGGAGTTCAGATACCATTGGAGGTTCCTGGTGAAGCAGTGGTGGCTACCCAATCCGAGTCGATGCAGCCAATTCAAGAGACCAAAGAAGAGGTTGTGAGGGTTGCTACACCCTTGGAGTTATAACGAAGACAATAAAGGATTTGAGGTTCCGACTACACGCACTATCATTAACAGTCCAATTATGGGTATACTAAATCAAAGTCAAGTGCAGCAGAAGATGGAGACAAAATTAATAAAATTCAGTTGGGGGGATGGTTGAGAGGAACATAATTCAATCTATTCTTGTGAGAACTATTGGTTTGAAAATGAAGATGCATGAAGAGAAGTAATTGTCAAATTTTGAACATGATGATGTTCCAAACAAGCCAACCAAGGGCAACGTAAGATGGTCCATTGAGTCCAGTGCATAAGTGGATTTGAGGACAAATCCCTTTGAAGAGGAGGGGAATGATGGAGATCTGGTTGGCAAGATTTATCAATATATTTTAAGAAGATTAATTGAAGATATGATTGAAAATTTGATTTGTCTTGATAAGATTTAGTAGATAGTTATTTGAGTAATTTTGAATTCTATCTTTTTGATATATTTTATTACCTTATTTTATTCGGATATGCTTTCCTTATCAGATTAGGATTTGGTTTCCTAATGAAATTCGGACTTGATTTTCTTATTAGTTTAATTTATTCGGATTTGAGTTAACCTATATATAGGCCTTGTTATGGGTTAATTTATTCATTTTTCAGTTCAATAATAATTTTGTGAGTTATTTCTCTAATTCTGAAAACTCATTAATTTCTGTGGATTACCTTGAAATTCAAAAATTGACTTATTGTTAGGTGTCGATGTTAGTAATCTCACCTTTAATTTATTGTTTTGATGTGTCAAACTAAATACCAATGTTTAGCTTCTAGAGTATTCCCTCATGTAATCCTTGTATAGGAAAATTGAGTTGTAATAGTTCAATAGAAAGCATCATCCAAAATCTGTGAGACATTTTTTGAGGCTAAACCTTCAAAAAAGAAGAACTGCGGAAGAATGGTGAAGGTAGATCAAAAAGAAAAGACAGAGCTAATAAACTGTGCGGACAGCTTCGAGCTGTCAAGGACTTAACCTGATGAAAATTGTGGACACATTTTTCATAAAAGAAACTATCAAGAGTATCTTACAGTTTCAGGACACGCACAGTCTATCGACCAGAGCAGCAAGTGATAAACGAGAGAGACAAACAGTCATCGAGATCATTGAAGACGCAGTGATACGCAACAAGATACCATCAGTTGATTGCAGTACAACATTGTTCAAATCAGACACTACAGACAAAACTGTCTCTGCAAAAAGCATGGTGTACTCAGAAAAAGCAGAGAGCAGGTCTGCCACAGTAGGAGAAGATGACTCTTGATTGGACAACGTTCAAATTATCTCTACTGGCTATATTCAAATCTCCGCCTATAAATAGCAGAGACCAGGATGGAGAAACAACTTTTGCAATCTTCAAATACTAACTTGCGCATACCGTTACTCTATAGAATTTAAAGCTCAAACACTCAAGGCCTTCAAGCAAAAGTTCATTAATTTTGTGGTTCATTTATTGAACACGAGGCTTTATTGCTTAACGAATCATCTGTGATTCACCGTGCATTCTGCTGTGCATGAGGACTAAAGTCTACTCGGCTTAGTCTACACTATTGGTGTTCTTACTTTTCATGTAAGAACACAGCAGCTTGTTCTCTGAGGAAGAACAAGTTCTTACAGGCAACTGCCAAAACCGCATGTTCTTGGAAGAACTCAACCATGCAACCCACCGGTGAAGGAAAAGGGAGGTGTGTCCTCGAAGAGTGGACGTAGGACTTTAGGCTCCAAACCATTATAATATCTGCTTCATTCTTTCTGTCATAAGCTATTAGGAGCAAAACAGGGGAGAGTCGTGAGTGTGGACGCTCAAGTTAGTATATTGTATCAAAAGTAAAATAACGGGTTACAAAATGGTGTGTAAATAAATAAAAAGAAGTAAAGTGAGGGAGAAAGGCGTATATGTTGGGTCCCTCGTGCAGGACCCAAGAACAATTTCACTGGTAGTATCGTTTTAGGTGTTTGATATTCCAACAGTTACATACGGGCCTCCCATCAAGACCAGCGAGGCTGTAAGCCTCTCTTCCAGAGATCCCAACTACCTTGTACGGTCCTTCCCATTGGGGGGCGAGCTTTCCTGCTTTGTCTTCCTTGGTGTTCTGGAATACTTTCCTTAGCACCCAGTCGTCTTTGTGCCATTCGAGCGTAGGCTTCGTTCCTTACTTCGTCAATTAGTTCACGACCTATCATGAGATCATGACTGTTGCTTTCTAGTTGGCAGAATTCAATCCATGGGCTTTGTGATTGTGTTTTGACAGGTATCTTGGCCTCTTCCCCGTAGGCCTGAAGAACGGGGTAGCCCCCGTCGCTGTCCGTGGGGTCGTCCGATAGGACCATAGGACCCCTGGTAGTTCTTCCATGAGACGATGGAGATAATGGTGACAATGGAAATGATGAGTAGGACAATTTTGATAACAAGGTGGTCGATCCTGAGACGGCTGAGAGTCTCGCAGTAATACCCCCAGTTCCAACTACCGGAAGTGCTAAGAAGCCTAAAAGAACTGCCGCCTCAGTTCAACCCAAAAAGAAAACTATTTTGTCCCAAACCTGAGAGGAATCTGCAAAAAGGAAGCAGATGGAAGCTATCCTAGAAGAAGGATTACAACAGGCATTGAAAGGCAAACAAATCGTTGTTGAAGAATCACAACCGAAGAAGAAAGTTGCTGACTTTGATGCATCTATGATAGACGTTGCCAGAAAACTGCACTTCTCTGATACAGTTGAAGGAGATGGTCAATCCTCACGACCACATGAGACAGTTCTGAACCCAGAGCTCATGTCTAATGAAGCTTTCAATCACCTACAGCTTGAGGCTCTTGGAATTTAATCAACTGATAAGCGGGTAGATTTTGTTGAAATGACATGCAGCTCATCAGATTCTGAGAAAACACATCTCAGAGGCAAGAACACCCCAAGGATGGCCTGACTGCATCAGAAGATTCCAATGAGCAAGAGGCATCCACCCATGGAGATGAACAAGGTGACATTCCCTTCATGGAAATAGGGGGAACTGATTAGGATGACTTTCCAGAAGAAACTGGTACTGAAGACAGAGACAAGCCTACTCTGGAGCGCATCCAAAGGAAGATAGACGAATACCTCGCTGCCTTGGAGAGACTGAATGTCCTTCAACAAAAATTAACTGCCAAGGCTCAAAGGTTCAGAAGGAATCTCTCTCAAATGGAGGAAGAGAAAGAGAGGGAGCTTGAAAGGTTGAGGAAGGAAGAAGAAGAGAAACAGAGGAAGGAAGAAGAAGCTGCTCTGGCACAAGCTATCGAACTCTCACACATACTAACTCTTCAAGAAACTGTCGAGCGAGCCCTCAAACTCATTTGTAAGCGCACACTGCATGATTTCTTCCTGAAACAGCTTCAGATCATACAACGAGTCAAATCTGCTGAGGAATATTCTGCTAAGAAAGCCCAGAAAATTCGCGAAGAAAAGAAAGAGATGCAGAGGCTAGAAAGGGCTGCTGATCAGAGGAAAATTGAAGCCGCTGAGCAGAAGAGGAAAGAAGAGGAAGAGGCAATAGCTGCAGAGAAAGAACGGCAGGAGGACGAAGCTGCAGCAGAAAGGGTAAGGCAGGAGGCCGAGGAAGCCGAAAAGAAAAGACAAGAAGAAGAGGTTGCCGCTGAACAAAGAAGAAGGGAGGAAGCAGCAGCTGAAACTGCTCAATCTCATGCACTGGAGATGGCAGTAGTAACTGCCACTGAGGGAGACTCACGGGACTGGTCCTTCATGTTGGACAGACAGTTGGTTCTCTGGAAACCCTATCTCCCAATCTAATCTCAATTGGAGTTCCCACCTTGACCCTGACCGATGTTGTACAAGATTCGATCAACCAAGCAGTGAGCCAACAGGTCCAGACATCCATGGCAACTCTTATTGATATTGTCAAAAAGGGGGAAGAGAAGAGAGATGAGCAAATGCGGATGCAGATGCAGATGATGAAGGAGGCCATAGAAGAATAGATGAGACTGATAATGGAAATGGCCAAGGGCCTGGCCAAGCAAGCTGGATCTTCATCCTTTTCCACTCCAGAAAAATCAAAGGACAAAGATAAAGAAAAATCCAAGGAGTAATGGTGCATTGTATTCCTCTTGTATCTTTTGTTGCAGTTTTTCGCTTTACATGTACTTGTAATGATCTCACATATAATGAAAGGTTAAAAACTGCTGGTTTGAAGACAACTTCTTATTGTCTCTTACCTTAGATACTTATTTTAGCTGAATTCACATATTCCAATGTGATCAGCACATTGCTTCTCGCTCTAATTTGATTTATATTAATCGAATAATATCTCTCCGATTCAAGGGGAAGATCAATTAGAGTAGGTCAGGTTTAGAGGAAGCACAGTTCTGAGTAGTGTTAGAATTTTATACTTTGTAAACTCAGAGCAACTGCATCCTCATTTCGACTTAGATGGTATAGTTTTGACAACATCAAAAAGGGGGAAATTGTTAGGTGTTGATGTAGAAATCTCACCTTTAATTTGATGTTTTGATGTGTCAAAACTGTATACCAAGGTTTAGTCCTTAGAGTTATTACTTCATGTAATCCTTGTATACGATAGTCGAGTTGTAATAGTTCGGGAGAAGCGAATCGCCAAAAACTGTGGAACAGTTTTTGAAGATGGAACTGTCCGAACAGAAGGACAAAAGAAAACTATGAAGACAGTTTCAAGAAGAAATATAAGAAGAAAACTGTGAAGACAGTTCAAGAAGTAAGGGCCGAGAAAACTGTGCAGACAGTTTTAAACTGTCAAGGAAGCAATAGCGATGAAAACTGTGGATACACTTTTTATAGAGAAACTGTCGAGAAGTGCTCACAGTTTCAGACCAGCACAGTCTCACGCCAATAGAAACATGTGAAAAGCAAAGAGCCGAGCAGTCATAAAGAGCATTGAAGACTCAATGATAAGGAACAAAGATACACTCAGTTATGACTGCAGTAAAACGTTGTTCAAGTCTGACACAACAAGACAAAACTGTCTCTGCAAAAAGCATGGCAATGTTCAGAAAAAGGCAGAGGAGCAGGTCTGCTACAACAGAATAGAATGGCCATTGATTGGACATCATTCCAATTGTCTCTACCGGCTACTTTCAAGAGATCCAACTATAAATAACTGAAGGACCAGAGAGACTTTACGAACCTACATTAAAAGTGACATTACTCTGCCGAATTCAAAGCTCACAGCATTCAAAGATCTTAAGTGAACGACATTAACTCCGTGTGTCATTTATTGAACACGAGACATCCTTGCTTACTAAATCATCTGTGATTCATCGTGTGACCTTGAGTACACGAGGATTAAGTCTATTCAACTTAGTCTTTCTTTGGTGTTCTTACTTTTTAAGTGAGAACATAGCAGCCTGGTTCTCAGTCAAGGAACAGGTTCTTACGGGCTATCACCAACTCTCTAGCGTTCTGGAAAGAACTCAACCATCCATCCACCGGAGAAGGAGAAGGGAGGTTTGTCCTCAATTTGTTTCCGACGACTGCCAGTTCTGAGAAGACTTCAAGGTGTTACCTGGCTTCAATGAATTAAAGAAGGAGTGAAGATCATCTACTTGGGCGAGTGATCCAGATTACTGCGGACGGTGGTTTTCGTGGTGTTTGGCTATAGATCGTGAGGAGTGTATACTTCATTACTTAGTGAATTACCAGATTAATTTCCGAAAAGTGGAGGTAGGACTTAAGGATCTGAACCACTATAATATCCTGTCTTATTTACAGTTTTCGTTACTTTTCTCATTACACAGTTTTCAACTGAGCTTTGAAACCTTCAACACTTCACTAAAGTGTTGAAGTGTATATCTGTAAACTGACCAAATAAACTCTTGGCTAACACAATTTTTATAAATCCTAAAATGGGAAACTAACCCCCTCAATTTTAGAGTGCAACTGCTTAGTAGAACTTCCGCTGTACAATTATTTCTACTCTGATCGGGGACCAACAATTAGTTTCTCCAAATCCGAGTTTGTGGGTGTCAAAGAACCTACAAGGTTTGGATAAAGTGGTTATGATTGAAAAAGTGATACAATTTAATGTTGAGAAAATTGTGGCATGCTATGAGATTTTCTTTTGCTTTGCAATATATTTCTTTCATTCGCTACCACCTACTCGTATATATGTTATAGATTTTGATCATGGGCTTGGACTTCCTAACTAGATGAACGTTATCCATGTTCCATGTTGCATGAATTGGTGATTTAAACTAGCTTTTACAATGATCTCTAATCAAAAGAATAATAACTTAAAATGTTTTATTCCTCTCAAAAGAAGTACTCCCTCCGTCCCATTATATTAGGGACTGAGGAGTATGCACAATAACCAATGTGCATTAGTGTAGAAGAATTAATATTTTATTGATGAGTGAGAAAAAGGTTGTCTTTTTAGGAAATGGGACTAATAAATGGGACGGACCGAAAAGGAATATGTGACTAATATAATGGGACGGAGGGAGTATTAGAAATTCCTTTTAAGATCAAGATTCAGATACTTTTTTAATATTAAAAATTACTTTTCAAAATGTTAAAATTTTTCAACAGGAATATAGCATATTTTAAATTATTATTTTAAAGCTACGCCACAATGAATGAGTGATTTTTTGAAAGATGAAGAGCAGATGAGTTCATGACTGACGAAGAATTTGATATTAGCTTAGAAGTATTTGTGATATAATTTTGGCATATAAATCATATTCTAAGTTTGATGAGAGAAGATAGTTTGGAGGAGGTGGCTGGAGCCAAAACCTTGTTTTTATTGATGCAACATATCATGATTATGAAGCTCATCGAATCTGTCTACAACATAACCTCTATCTGATACATACCTGAAGACAACCCTTGTTTTACACTCACATCTTATTGACCTTCTTCTATGTTTATTTGAAAAACCATCCCGTGCATTTTCAACATCATCTTGTTCAGTGTGTTTTTTCCCTCTCTACTACATATAACGTAACGCCATGTAATTATATTACCAACGCTCTTACTCCCATATATACATGTATCAAAACCAACATTACTAGCATATTCTTCATAGAATTTCACAGCATCGTCAAGATTACTAAAATATTTGCCCACATGCAGTTTTAGAGCATCTTCACAAATATGAGCAAACAACACTGGAACAAATATATACATATTAAACAAATGACAAATCATAAAAAAATGATAATCTCAGACATTATTAATAACAAATAAATTAAAAAACATAGCGTCAGGAAAAATGATAATATTACAAGGAAATAATGATAAACAAATAAAGTACTAATTATCCTATAAATGTAATCAATGTTTAGTAGATGGGACAAACAATCATTCACAAACAAAAACATTTAATTTATTTTTTGAATTAAAAAAGATGAGAAACAAAAATCGCAAGCTTTTAGCATAAACATTAATCGAATGAAAATAAGCAAACGAACCAAAAATTAAATCTAAAATTACCACGTAAATATAAAAATAACTTAAAGAAACGGGTTAAAAAGAAAATTTTGTATTACGAAAAAAAAACATTAATAAAAAAAATTACAAACAATATTACCTTGTGGTTCATTAGTATTACATTCAACGTGTTCTGTAAAAAATCATAACAGTAAATAAATTAATTAACATAAATTAATTATGATACACATTGTACATATTAATGATATTTACTAAACGTTCAAAAAGATAGTATATATTCTGCATTAACCAAAAAACGTACAAACATGAAATTAATTAATATCAAACAATGACTACTCTTATGCATAACAAAAAAACATGCGACATGTACTGGATCAATAAAAACTAATCATGAACCCTAAAAACAACTATGTAACCATCTAAAAATTAATACGAACTATAAGGAGAAAATGTATAGTTCAACAAAAAACTTAAAAAAATATAATGTAAATTATGACATGTTAAAGAAGGAGCCGAAACTTACATATAAAAAATACTAATATGAACATGACATTTAGAAAGAGAAATCCAGAAACGAATATAGCGGGAAAAAGAAAGCCAGAAAAAAAAAATAAAAGAAATCAACATATATAAAGATCAAAAGATACCTGGTTGGTTAACTCTAGTGCTCTCTATCTTTAAGGTACGAAACAAAAAGAAAAACGACAGTTCAAGCAAAAAAAACGAACGATGAAGAATTAACAAGACGGAATAAAGCTTTGGACGTTAATTATGTATTGATTATATATGATATAGAAATCAAAAATAAAAATATATAAGAAACTAATAAGTCGCATAAATATAGGGATTTTCATAACTAAGAGTTTTATAAAAATAAGAGTTACCAATATTACCCTTTACTTAATATAAAATTAATTAAAAAAATGACACATGGCACATTATGGGGCGTCCAAAATTTAAGATGAATGGCTGGATATATGGTCATTATTCATTAAGGACATATAGTTCAGATTTGAATAAAACTCTCTCTCTATATATATATATATATGGAGCGGATCAGGTAAGAAAAAGTTCACTGTGAGAAAAAAGAATGAATAATATCCATCAGATCTTAATAAATCAATGATTGATATAAAATCAAGCAACAAATCAAACACAATCAAGCAATTGCTTGATTGTGTTTTAGTTGTTGCTTGATTGCATATCAACCATTGATTTATTTAGATCTAATGGATAGGATTTATTCTTTTTTCTCACAGGAGGATTTTTTCTCACATGATCACTCATCTCTCTCTCTCTCTCTCTCTA
>JAPKLW010000380.1:197620-221798 GCA_026898455.1 Plectranthus barbatus | reverse complement strand
AGTAAACCTATAATTAAATATATTATGTCTTAATTAAATTTAATTGATTGATTGAACTTAATTAATTTATAATTACTCGTTGTGTATTGTGCTATTTTTCAGTTTTTAAATATTAATAATACCAAATATAATTAATCACAAAAAATTGATATTTAAAAATGGTTCAAGTTTAAATAAATGAAATATAAGCAACCAATATTTTATTTTTATTTGTTAATTTTTGGGATAAAATATATTTTGTTATAATTGCAGAAGTTTTAAATTTGTGTTTTAATTGCCAAAATTTAAAAGTTTTATGTTATACTTGCAAAAATTTGAAAAGTATGTTATAATTGCAAAAACAATGAAAAGTTATGTTAAAATTTGCAATTAATCCTTCATTATATGTATTAAAAGGATTGTTTATTAGTATTTGTTTATAAAGAAGGAATTGATATGTGAAAAGAAAGAGAAAAAAAGCTATAGAAGGTGTAGAGATGTAAATGGGAAAGCGAAGTGCAGCGCCAAAGTCTGCAGTTGTTTAATATTGAAGGAGACAAGAAAAAGGCCCCCCATATTTTAACAAGTGTCGCTCGCATTTCCCCCACATCACATGGCGGAATTAAGTAAACCATATAAATTGGAGCTAAATAAGGAATATAAATTGGAGCTAGCTCAAGTTTGAAATCTTGGTTCCGACTTTTGCTGAAGAAAGAAAATCACAACAAATATAATGGCGCTCGTAATAACTGAAGAAACTATCAAACAGATTGAAACCCTCATGGAAAAAGGTGACCTTTGTTGTTTTTTTCCCCTGTCGCATTGTTTTTTTTTTTTTTTTTTTTTTGTCGTTATTTTGATGTTTACATTTGGGGCCCTTTGATGTTTGTACTGCAGTTGATGAGCCATTGAAGAAAACTTTCCAGGTTTGGCACAAAAATCTTAACTGGGAAATGATTGATCTTTTAATTTTTTTTCAATTCGAAGGAAAAGATTGGTCTTGATGATCCCCGATTCGATATTTTTCTTTCTCTGACTGTTGTGATTTTTTGTTAGATGGATCTAAGTCTTGTACATAAAATGTTGGTTTACTTAAATCTTTCCCATGGGAAGGTGGATTGGTCAATTTGAAGTAAAATTAGATTGGATCTGCAGATTTATGTTTTTCCCGGAAATATGAAGACTAATTTGGTGGTAAGGGCTACAAATTGAGGGGGGAAAAAAAAGGTGTTTGTAAAACTTTCTTGATTTGTTGGGGCTTTGATTTTAGGTTTATACCCAGTCAGATTTTGGTCATTTCTTGATGGACATTGTAGTATTTGTTGATTGAAAAGATATAAAGACTTTGAATTCCTTGAAAGCAATGGTGATTGCTTTTGGGAATGGCATATTAGGGAGCAAAATGGAAATCAGTTAATAGAATTTGGAGTGAAATATATATATTGGTGATGAACAAGTATGCAGTAGCTTGTAATTGGTGAACAACTCTGTCAAGTTCCATTCTTCAATTTTACTTCCAACTTTCTCTGTTTCTATTAACTGTGCGAGATATGCAGAATGTGCATAATGGGTATCAACAGGAGACTTTGGTGAGGTTTCTCAAAGCAAGGGATGGGAATGTTTCAGATGCATATAAAATGGTGTGTTTATTGTTTCAGTTCATTCATTTCCTTCATTTTCAAGGAATGTAACTTTCTGTTTAGCTTTCGTTTCTTGACACTTTCCTGTATATTTGATTTCAGCTTATTGACTGTTTGTCCTGGAGGAAACAGAACGAAATCGATGACATACTATCGGTTAGTTTTCGGGATTCCTTACTTAATTTGGAGTTGTATGTTGTTTCTTGCATTTCTACTATTAATATATTTTAGTTGGTACCATCTAAAAAATGCGCAAAGAGAAGGAATTGCCTTGTTGGATTCGTTTATTAACCAATAATTTCTTTTTATATCTTTATTTTTTCTGCCTTGAATAATAATATCACGAAGTTGCAATAAGCTGAAATGGAAACTCAAGCTTGAATTGAACAGAGCATGTATTTCATTGATGGAGTACTGTATGATATACTAGTTGAAAAAATATAATGTGTGATTAAAATGGAAATAGATACATAAGAAAAACTGGTTGCAGGCGGCATCCATGAGCCTTTCTATGGTAATATTCTACTGAATTTAGAATGCAAGCATTCAGTTTGTCACGGATTTCAATTGCAAAGCTATGACAAAATGGTGTGGACCTCTTTAGGTTTAGATCCCAGAAGTGGAAGAACATTTAATCCTCAGTTTTTTTTCCAGTTGATCTGTAAAAGATGATTTGATGTTACATAAAAGAGTCGAATATTATCAAAATTAATGTTTTAGAAGTTCGCTTGTGCACTTAGCCTTCATGGTTGGGCATCTAATAACCGATTTTACTTTTACATGCCATTTTCAGTTTTAGTTTAACTAATTAATTTTGCAGAAGCCAATAAACCCCGTCGACTTTTATAGATCAATACGGGAGTCACAGCTTACCGGAATGTCTGGATACTCAAAGGAGGTAATGCATAATTAAGCAAAAAAAAAAGTATATATTGATTTCCTTCTTGCTCTACAAAGTGGAAATTTCTTCGAGATAGCCCTCTACTCTTTGGCCGTAGTTATTTCTCTTTATGCTGGTATTGTTTATAAGAGGATGTTCTTCATTTTAAAATTGTGCAACTCCACTCAAGCTTTACTTGTGTAATTTTATAGGGTCATCCTATCATTGCAGTTGGTGTGGGGCGCAGCACGTACGACAAGGCATCTGTAAGATATTCTTATTTCTGATACTTGATCATTTTTTACTACATCAGCGTGATTAGATCAATCTCTCCGAAATGTTAAGAGAGGATCTAGAAATGACAAATGTGGTTTGAGATATGCATTTGATCTTCAATCTATGTGGCAAATGTTTCCTGACTAGCACTTGCTTATGCATTTTTTTTCTCTCTTATTCAGATTCATTATTATATTCAATCACACATCCAAATGAACGAGTACAGAGATCGCGTGACAATGGTGAGCTTTAAAGCACTTGAGTCTCTCTTCGCAAATATCTATCTATATATACATATATATAGTGATGAGATCCGGTGTAGCCATCCTTAGCGAGTTAACTAGAAACACTGCTTTTTATACATACATGGTGCCTTTTCTTTGTTCATGGTATATCCATGAATAAAATAAGTACCAGAATGAACGTAAAAAAGCACCAACTATGTCTTCTTTCAATCCCAGCCATTCATATACTGCAATCAATGGTTGAAATCAAAATCTAGTTAACTCTCACAAGGGGTACAATACAACTCAATCCAAATACGAGCACATACAAACACACACATATATAGGGAATGGATCAAATGAGAATGTTTTTTTGATGAGAAATTAAAGCAAATCTCATTCTTTCAAATTTTGATCCAACGCTCAAGAGTTAAATAAATTCCGCGTGCATTTTGATGTAATTTACATGCATTGTATCCCTACATTTTATGCATAGTTGCATTCATTTTACGAAAATGAATAAAATGCACTAAAATATATATACGACATTTCTCATTATAAATCCTATTCTCACCTGATACACCCATATATATTTATCAAAATGTTAATTTAATCTTATTGTGTTGTAGCCTTCTGCAACGAAGAAGTTTGGCCGGTACATAGGCACTTGCATCAAGATTCTGGACATGACCGGTCTAAGGATCTCAGCTCTGAATCAACTCAAGGTATTTTTTCATGTTAAATGTCACTTCGAGAAGACTCCTTCCGTAAAGTTATGTATTCTTTACATTCCTGAATAGATGTTTGGCCAACTGGTTACTTGCTATTTCTTTGTCTAGCTAAGTTCTTATCTGGAATCATCCCGTCTGTCTTCTGCTGCAGCCTGCATATATTTTTGGTAGTTACAAACTCATGTTAGAAACACATTAGATATATCTTGCCTTCACAAGAAAGAAATATCCAATTTGACTTAGCATATGTCGATGAAAGCCTTTATGTACATAAGATCTCTTACCCTTTCTGGTTCATTATTACCAAGAGGGTGTTGCCCAACTGCAGTGTGGTAAAAATCAAGCTAGGCATCCCCTACTCGATCCAAAAACCATTTTATCGGCTCCTCTAGGCATTTTTGAGTTGTTCGGCACGGCCTAAGCACTTGGATTTAAAAAAAATTAAAAATGTATATAATTATATTCTTTATTTAGTAATATTTATCTATTTAAAATAATAATAAATATAAAATTTATCAACCAACTAGATACCTCCTAGGTACTAGGCCATACCTAAACTCTCAACTAGTGCCTACCGTCTTTTACAATGCATATGCCCGATGTTATGTCAACTAACTAGGGGACAATTTTTATGGCCTTTGGATGCAGTTATTGTCAGCAATATCCACCATTGATGACCTGAACTATCCTGAGAAAACCGAAACATATTTCATAGTCAATGCTCCCTACATATTCTCAGCATGTTGGAAGGTTTGGGAATATGTACCTCCGGCCTGCATTCGATTTATATCTACTTGTTCAACGTAGAACAGTTTATCTAAACCATCTTGCAGGTCGTGAAACCTCTTCTGCAAGAGAGGACAAGGAAAAAGGTGCAAGTCCTTTCGGGGTGCGGAAGAGATGAATTATTGAAGGTGAGCTGGTATATATCCTGGTGGACTAATAATAATATATGCATTAGGTTTCCTTCTTCTGATACAACAAGACCCTTATGCAGATTATAGAGTATGAATCTCTCCCACATTTTTGTAGAAGAGATGGGTCGGGATCGGGATCATCCCGACATTCGAGGGATGGTGATTGTTTTTCCTTGGACCACCCGTTCCATCAGGAGATGTACAATTATGTGAAGGAGCAAGCTGCACGAGCGGGTGGCGTTGCACCGGTTAGACATGGTTCATTCCATGTGGAGTATCCGGAGCCAGATCCAAGTGATGTAAAAATAGCTCAAACTATAGAATCTGAGCTGCAAAGAATCGGGAATCAGAATGGATGCGAGGTGAAGGTGAATGGTGGTGAGTAGCTGCTGCTGGTTGCATCATCTCGATGCAGGTTTTTGCCAATACCAATACCAATACGAATGCGGAGTTTGATTGAGTTTTATATATAAAATGCACATGGATCGAACCATAATCATCGGCTGATGACCATGTTTACAGAAACACCACCTTTGTAGTTTTGCTGGACCGGGGTTCCATTCTTAATTTACTCTTCCCAATTCAACAACCAAATAGTATTAAATTGTCTACTTTATGATAAAAATCAATTTGAAGAATACAAATTGTGATACAAGAAAATGGACCACAGCATCTCACCGTTTGTAATAGTAGCACAACAAGTTCAGGCTGTAAAATGAGGGAAAATAACAATGTAACGCAAAAATGGCTTGCACTGCTTTTTTCTTTTTTTCAAAAAAAAAATCCTTTCTTCCTAGTTTAGTTAATTTAGTGCGTAAGCTATTTTCTGTGTTTTGATAAGTAGTTATAAATTAATATTCAGTTTTATGTGAAGAAAACTGAGAAATGAAGTTCATGCAATGCAGTAATTCATTCATTTCGTGAGAAGAATATTATAATACATTAACCCTATTAGCACACGCAAAAATTCTCACATTACCCGATAAACAAAGCAGCAAGATTTTTTTTTAAAAAAAAAAAACAAGAAAAGAAAAGAAAAGAAAAAAAAAATAACGTGCACAAAAAATACGAATTGACATGCTCTTCTAAGCTAGACTAGATAGGCAGATTATGCAATGCTGTAATTCATTCATTTCGTGAGACGAATATTAAAATACATTAACCCTATTACTATAAACGAGACTTGCGTTTTTTCTTTTCTAAAACTAGATTATGAATTCATTCAAACAAAATCAAATATTATTATGATCTGCTAAAAGCAATTTTTCATTAAGAAATCAAATATAAAATAATATAAGTTGCCAATGCAAAACCAGGAATAGCACACGCAAAAATTCTCACTTGACCTGATAAACAACGTAACAAGATATCTCACAGAGAGAGAGAGAGAGAAATAATGTGCTAAAAAAAAATACAAATTGACAAGCTGTTCTAAGCTAGACTAGATAGGCAGACTTAATAATTATATACCAAAACTCTCAAGAAGATCAATGCACCTAAAAAGGTAGGCCTTGGAACAAATAATAAGGTGGCTACAAAAATCTGATGAAGAAGATCAACGATAGCGACGGAGGGAGAGAGTCTGGTTCCTTTTCCAGGTAGCCCTTCTGGAAGGACGGGCTTTGTGGTGCAAGTGGCCCTTGCCTCTGAGACCTCTGTATTTCTTTCCAGCAGATGTAAGGCCGCGAAGCTCCCGGTGTTTGTGTACTGGATTGCACACCCAATTGATCCTTGGGTCATTGCGGATTGTAGTATGGGCAGGATCAACCAAAATCACCTCAAAGTACTTGTAAGTAGAGTCCTGAAGTTCATACAACCAGTTTCACATAAGCCCACTTGGACCAAAGCAACAAATCGATTATCAAGAACACATTCTAGTAGAAGTGGCATTTTTTTAAGAATTATCAGCTCTTGACCATTCCAGGAACGAAGCAGTTTTAACATAAGTATCTGCTATTTGATCTAGTTAGAAGTTGATGCTGATTAAAATGCTCACAAGTGCATATATATACACACACACAGACGCACAAAGATTGCTGAATGAATGCAAACCTCATTAATCCAATAAGAATTCAGAACCCTGAGGCCACCGAGTCTCCTTCCAGCTCGTTCCTCTGCAACAGACCGCTTGCTGCGCTGAAATTTCAGCTGAGTAACTCCCTGGTTAGTCGGTTTACCATAAACAATGCCCTTGGGAACTGGCCTCTTCCTTCCACCGCGTCTCACTCGGACACGATAGATGACATAACCCTGAAAATATGATTGTCACTATAACATAACAATATTTTAAAAAAAAAAAATAGCATACTCAGAAAAGCAAATATGAAAATTGAAACAAAATGAGGTATAAACAAAAAAAAAAAGAACAATTATCACCGTTAAACATGATATTAAGATGCTCGACATTTTCAAATTACATCTACAGTTGGCGCATGATATTTTTTATTTTTTTTTATAAAACTATCACTGGCAGCAAATGACGTCCAAAACAACACCAAAAGAAAGAAAACAGAAAACTTAAAAATACCGAATCCAAGTATGCAAGTGTGAGTGAGAAGCTCGGTAGAACAACCAAGCATATCCTAGTGATCATAATAAATAATCAAAATCAAAATTTTTACAATAACAAGGACGTCACGATATCAAAATTACAAGAATAATTAGTAAAATAAAATAAAAACCAGCAGCAGCAATAACATCTAAGTGAACGAACAATCATGCATAAGCATCAAAATTGACGCGTAAACAACTAAAATCATACATTAAGAAGTCTTCAATCCGCATTCTAACTGATAAACTTTATACACAAATGAAAAGTGAAATAGAAATTGGCAACACTAAGTTTGACATACATTGTAGCGCATGAGTTTCAATAGATTCATATTGAAGAAGCGAACAGTGCATAATCAGAAATCTGAAATGTATATAGTGGCAAGAAACAAGTGCATTTCAAATAAAATAAAAAAGGAGACCTGCTTGGCCTTGTAGCCGAGGCGGCGGGCCTTGTCAGGGCGGGTGGAGCGGGTGACGCGTACAACTGCGGGAAGCTGACGGTACTCCCAGCAGCGAACCCTGAGCAAGAACCGCATCACATCTGATTGCTTCTTCTTCCACAGCTCCGACACATACGTGTACGCACCTGCCATTGCAATCCAATACATTCATTTCTAAGTGGAGATCAAAATCGGACAAGGAATGAAGGAGATGGAGAATTACCCATTGCTGCACGCTGCGGTTGCGGTTAGAATTAGATCGATTGATTCGATTGGAGGAGGCTAGGTTTTTAGAGGGGTTTTAATATTTGCATTTTGAAGCCCATCATAGTTCATAATTTTTGCACTTTACTCCGTCAAAAATCTTGAAATATCAAAATCAACTGTGTACAGGTACACAACCCAACCCCAGGGTAAACTAAACTGTGAAGGGCAACAACCCATTATTCTTGATTAATACAATATTATCAAGAAGAAAAAAAATTCTATTTTAAATTAAAAATAAAATAATAATGAAAGAGGAATTATAAGACATTTTCCAATTGTACAAGTATTTTTAATTTAATTAAAGTTAATTACTATTAAGATCAAATTAAATACAAGACTATTTTTATATTTACTCTAGTTTCCACTAGCTTATTACTTTTCCAAGGGCTCCATTCTCACAAATACAAACCTCAATAATTACTAAAATAAATTTCATAAACTGATGTGTTTATTTTTAAACTGTAATGAGAGTTTCGAAACACAGTAGCATTGTGAAGTGTGATTGAGAGAGTGCGTAAAGAAAAAATTAAAGACGATATAACACATGAAAAAGAAGAAAAAAAAAGCTTGTAAGTGATGAGGTAGGCATACTTTTACAGCTTTGGACAACCACTCAAACAATCCATCTCGCTTAAATTTTCTAGCATGCTAGGTGGTCCGTATCAACACTCACAACAGTCGGTACTTCTCCAAAATCACAACAACCTGTCTTTATTGATCGCCATAACTCTTTTTAGAATAGCAAAGGGGTTCGAGGAGGGTTCATGTGAGGTAGTGAAAGAAAACGTTGATGCACAAGACCATTATTATTGACATGACAATTATCATCCAACAATATAATTGGGTTGGAGTCACAACACAATGCAAATAGTCATGACCAGGTGATCGACTTCGTCTCATAGTTATAACTATGAATCCCTCTTCGGCAACTTTATCAGTTCATGACTCCAAATTAGTCCAGTCCCCTCCAGTACGGCTCATATCGATCCAATCCTGAACAGTTCAGTCCCAATCAGCCTACGTCGACCTCCAATCACTTGAGTACCAACTAGATCACGACAAACAATACCATGATAGGTAATAATACTTTAATTAGTTTATTCACATTTTTTATCATAAGTTTTACCACGACAAACTATATCCTAAGCTTATCATATTTGATTGTTAGGAGATCGATTTGAGGAATGATCTTCAAAGAGCAAGGGAAATCGCATAAAGCTCCCTTCATGGCTAGTGGGGCGGGAAAAAAACGAGACTTTACTACTTTTATTAACTTGTATTTCACCAGTGCATTGCATGGAACACAATTATTGATTGTTAAATGAGAAAAATATTTTTATTTAATTATTTATAATCAATTAATACTTCAAAATAAAATTTGTTTTTGTGTTACAAAAAAATATATTTTTACAAACAAAAATACAATTTATTTTGTGTTAAATATATATAAATGCTCCAAAATGGCACACCCCATATAAGTATTTTTTGAAAGTCTTAATTCTAAGTTTAAAATGAGTACCAAACCTACTCTGATAAATTGGGAAGATAGATCTTACAAATGGCCGAGAGAGTAAATAGAAGAATTGAAATGTATTTAGCCAATTAAATAGGAAAAAATAAGCTTTATTTAGCCAATGAACGGAGTACATGGTTATATTATCTTCACGCAATTATTTTAAATGAAAATTATTATGAACGTGATTTGTCATTTAGTTAATAAGTTGATTATTGCAAGTTATATATATTATGATATATTTATATAGAAAATAAATCAATTTTATATATTATATATAAATATGATAATTAATAAAATGTGAAACTAGCAATTGACATGAGTTATTATCGGTAGTAGATGCAGAGCATATGTATTGTGGCGTGTACTCAATTTTTTTCATTTCAGTTTCAATTAAAGAGTTTAATTGATATATTATTTGAAACAAAACTTATGCAAAATGGAAGGAATACATATGTTGTATAGCATTTAGAGATATTATATTTTTTTGCAGAATTTATATAAATCTAATTTGATATCGTATTCTATTTAAAAAATATATATATCATATTTAAAATTTATTTCCTTTTTAATTTAAAAAGCTCACAAAAGAAGAATTGTTGAATGATAAACTTATAAATTTATTAAAAAAAATTGATATATATATATATATAAACAAAAAAAAATGGCTTCTCTCACAATTAAACGGTTATTCAAACGGTTGAAATAATTTTGCTGAAAATTACGATAATTTTTTATAGGGTAATTCTAAACACAGCCAATTTTTTTCTCTTTACAGCCCCTTTTAAAAAAATAAATAAAATTATTATACAATTTTACAATTTTATCCTTATAACCTAATTTTAAAATTTGAATTAAAAGATAAAAGCTACAATTAAAACACAACCCCATCCATTCTCATAAAATCAAAATGAAAATATATATTTTAAGTTACGAACTCTTTTTCTCTCATAAAAAGAAGGTATATTCAGACTGTCATCATATCTCATTTAGGAGATTTCGATGTTTGATGAAAAAGGGAATTATAAATTTGTATGATTGGTGACTATACATAAACCACAATTACGAGAATGAAGCATATTTTAAATGTCGTGTGATTTTTTTGGAAAAAACCCTTCCAAAGCTTCAAAGTGATCTAATCGTAAACTCTCCAAATTCAATGTAAAATTTTCAGATTAATACTTGGTGTAACGCTCTATCAAAAAAAACCCAAAAAGCAGATAAAAACTCAGATCCTATAATAATTCCAAGGTAATTATGAAAAACTATAGCGAAAAATTTAGAGTTTTGAGTTTTGATTTTCTAAAAATTTGCTCAGACGTCAACAAATTCTCCAAGCAAAAAATGTAAAAAAAAAAAAAAGTAAAAGAAGCAAACTCTCATAAATTTCATAGATGCATATAGCCACCAGCTAGTTACGTGAACTGCACAGAAGAAGTAACAAAGATGTTAAGCAAAATTACATGTGTTAAGTCTGTAAATATCTTCATGTATGTTTTGTAGCTTTTGATTTTTATGGAAGAAGATGATATCTAAAATTTCACGGTGGTTTTATTTTAGGAGCTGATGATTTTTGGGTTTTGGGTTTTGATATCCTAAATCTCATGGGGGCTGTATTTAAAAGTTTGTATATTGAAAACAGGTTTTTATTTAAGATCTTAAATTAAAATTATGAGGATAAAATGGGAATATATTATTTTTTGAAGGGGGCTTTAAGGAGAAAAAACATGGATGTGTTTAAAATCACCCTTTTTTATATAACTATTAGTATGTACAGGCACGATGTGCGGGATTGTTTATTCTTTTTATTTGTTTTTTTATATTTCTATGTAAATTAATAATTAAAGAAAACATTTATTAAATAATTAATAATTATTTTTCAAATATATTAATATTTTATTTTATATTTCTTCAAACTAAAATGTTCCTGACCTCAGAGTGATGTGGTTAAAGCACTTTGTTTATGATTAATTTTGTGTAAAATGAATATAAGAAAGGTAAACCATTTCACATTGAAATTATGTACCCCAATCATCAATAAAATGATATAAAATAACACAATAGAAATATAAAAAATTTATATATTCTAAAAGAGTTCCTTATATACAACATTAGCAGTACATGACACATTGAGATTATCATCATCACTTGCTAATATCTTGAGTCCGCTTGTAGTCGTAACTCTCGAAACAACAACATATAATTGACCATGAGTAAAAACAGTTTTCTTCAATAAATGCTTACATGTGATACGGATTGTCCTTGACTCTTGTTAATAGTCATGATATATGAAATAATAAAGGGGAACTGTCTTCTCTGAAACTTAAATGGAAGACGTATATCAGAAGGCGTCTTAGTCATTCTAGGAATAAAGACAATTTCACCAGAACTATTTATGGTCAATATCTTAGCTTTAATAACATGATTGCCAAGTCTGGTGATGATTAGACGGGTTTTGTTGCACAATCCAACAGAATGATCTATATTTCTCATCAATATAATAGGAGTTTCCACCTTGAGTATCATTTCATGATTTGATAATCCCGTACATTTTAAGTCATTCAAATATTCAGGTGTGTGAACATCAGTCAACACTTTCATTAGCTCATATGATTTGCACATACTGTCTGAACTTAAATAAATCTGATTGTCGGAGTTATTACAATCCATCATGGTTGATTCACTGAAATAACAATATCCATTGTTGGAGTTAGAATAACTCTATCTTGCAAATATGACAAGTCATTATTTCCAGATAATATAGTAGGATATGTGCTTTTGACATTGGTCTTTATAGGATCTCCAGAAAAGTTTAGATGAATTTCATCTAGTATTTTGACATTTCCTTTTGCATCATTGTCGTCAGTCGTCACTCAGATTACCATCTCCAATTGACACAAACCACTTTGGGAATGATTTTAACTCAGAGGTTTCAACTTCAGAGCTCATATTTCGTAGCCGCATATTTTTCGTCAATCTTAAAACTCTTACATCATTCCATTGATATGATGAATTGATAGTGGCATTGATAATGTCTTGCCTCTTTCCCTTTGGTGTAACAGACAATATTTGTCTAAAATCACCTCCAAATAGCATTGTTTTTCTTCCAAATGGTTGCGTGCGTAATAAGCTATTCTTAAATTGCATTAGATCCTTCATAGTTTGATCAAGAGGTTCAAAACAATACTTATGCATCATAGGAGTCTCATCCCAAATAATAATCTTGCAATTGACAATCAATTCAGCTAATGGAGTTCCTTGTTTTATGTTGCAAGTTCAATGTTCATTAGGAGTTAGTGGAATGGAAAATCTCGAGTGAGCAGTTCTTCCACCAAACTACAACAAAGATGTTATTCCACTTGAAGCAACATTTAGAACTATGTGACCTTGACATCTTATTGCAGCAGATAAAGTCCTCCAAATAAAAGTTTTTCCCGTACCACCATAACCATACATAAAGAATACTGAAACAATTAGATTCAACGTTTTTCACAATTGTGTCGTACACGTAACATTGTTGATTTGTTAGCTTTCTAAACAATCAATATGTCCAGATGCTAATTCTTTACGATTGTAGTTCAATTCACCCATTATCAGTCGATTTCCACTTTCAAATAAATATTGCGGACCTGGATAGAGAAGTTCGCTAAAATTTTGAAGATTTTTGTCAGTCTTTATTAATATTTTCTCAACTTCAACCAAAGTAAAAAATTTTATATCTTCAACCGACAACATAAGAGCTGCAAAATGTATAATTTGATTAAGAACATAAAAAAAATCATAAAAGTAAAATACCGAAATTTATGGAATTTCGGACAACATAAGAGTTGCAACATTGTTAGGAACATTGTTAGACATTATAAAACCCCTTTTGTTGTAATTGATTCATAGTCATAGTTTGATATGTTTTGGTGCATCAAAGCTCTAGCAGCTCAGTATCGAGTCGATTGTAAAAGTCCTGTATAAGAATTCATACTCGAGTTGTAATAGAATTAAAAAGAAGAAGATTCAAGGATACTGAAGGAGTCAACGGACTTGATGAATTGCTGAAGACTGCTAAAGAAGAAAAATGTCAGCAATGCGGAGAAGCCCTACAAGAATGCTAAAGAAGTAACTCCAGAAGAAACCCAAGGTCTTAGCTCAAACTGCTGAGATACCCACCGCATACTAACGACCAGCAAACGACAATCAGCAATCAAGATAAGATACAGAATCATAAATCAGACGGATCCAAATCACAAGGAATCAGAGGATAGAACAATCATGATACACAAAAGAGGTTTCAGAGCTACACCAAAAGATCCGTTCTAACAAAGACGACTACAAATGGATGCTACGCCAATCAGAGAAGAGGAGACTTGAAGAGTCTCTGTCCACTGCAGAAAAAGGAAGAACACAGATAGGCTAGCAATGCCTTTGAGTCTAACGGATAAGATTTAAACAACCGTTTGAATCTTCACCTATAAATAGGTGTCATCCTTATTTGATCCAAAGGTTCATGAAATTCTACATACAAAGATAAAAAAGAGATCAGAAATACTCCTTAAACTACGTGAACTCATCCGAGCTAAGTTCTTTTTTTTGTCTACATCCGAGCTAAGTTCTTGACTGTAGCTTTTCACAAGCTTTCATCTCTAAAGCTTGCGACCTGCGAAGTTAAGCTTCCAAGGTTTTTTGGGATTCTTTCTACACTGGAAAGAATCTAGCAGTCACGATTGACGTGCAAGCGTGACTCTTATGGGCAATGCCAGCACAAGGATAGGTTTCGGAAAGAACTATAAAACTCCCAGTAGTCGACGTCCAAGGAGAAGGGAGGTTTGTCCTCACTCTGTGGAGCGATACCGGTTAAAGATTGGAGATCGAGATGCTTGAAGGTGCACGCTGACCAGATGGAGGAGTTGCTCAACGTTAGAGATCAGGCCTGACCTTGTACTCCTTGTGTCTATACTGCATTATTTCATTATATTTTGCAAGTACATATATTTGAAACTCAACACATCAAGTGGTGTAGTATAAACTGCAATTTGGATTAACGAACATTCAAGCTAAAACACATTTGATAAACACTTGCTAAGTCGAGACCTTAGCAAGATAAGTGCAAGACTGATTTAATAGCATGTGAAGATTTTTATTGGATTTCGTAGCATGATTATTGCAAGAATTTATGGATTATGACCGTGGATGGTTGAAATTTGGTGGATTTTTTTGGGAGCTATTTGATTAACATATGAAGTGTTTCATTGTTTTGGATCTAATTGGTTGAGCTTAATGAAATCAATTTTTCAAACTCCTAAAAGCTTTGGTTGAGCTTAATGAAATCAATTTTTCAAACTCCTAAAAGCTTTTCTTCCTTCTTAGGGCTCAACTTTACTTTGATATAGATGGAGAATCTTCAATTTGTAGTCAATCAAGGCCCTATTGAAACGAATCTTCTATATTTGCAATATAAGCATCGGTCTTGTGGAGTTTTTAATGGTGAGAAGTGGGCTACATAGATTTTGCAGTGCCGACGTTCCGATCTATGTATGTGGAATAAGATTCTGCAATTTGTCATTGACAACGATATAGTTTGGCAGGAGTTAGCTACATTGGGTTTTGATAGAATCCTTCGACTAGGATTCATTCAACTAGATTGGGCTCTAATTCAGGCTTTAGTGGAGAGGTGGCGTCCTGAGACCAATGCTTTCATTTATACTTCGGCGAGGCCACAATTACTTTACAAGATGTTGACTTATTATTAGACATTCAGGTTGACGAAAATGCCGTCACAGGGAGAGATAATCCACCAGATGAGGAATGAAATGTATATATGACACAACATTTAGGGGTACGACCAAAACTAGAAAAAAAAATCAATTGTTCCCCACTCGCATGCAGAATGAGTCTTATAGATGCCCATGGAGCATGCTGAGGAGGCTTGGCATAGACAAACGACACTATGCCTTGTCATCTACCTATTACGCAACTTTGTTTTGTCGATACAACGCAGAACAATGTATATTGCCACATTGTTCGTAGTTTGATTGAGGATGCAGACCACAACTTGAGTTGGGGCAGTGCACTTCTAGCATATTTATACCGCAATTTATGCAAACATCAATAAATGAAAGTAGCAAGAAGAATATTGGTGGATGTTTGATTTTACTACAGGTAACATTATTAATCATCTTTTTCTTTATCAAGTTATGTGAGTACTATTTTTAGCTTCAATTTAATATTAATTCATCATGTCTAGATTTGGGCATGGGAGATGGTTATTTCAGTTCGACCCACCATACAAGGTCCTATTCCCTCCATCTAGTTGATGCTCCTATAGGAGCCAGGTAAATACTTCTAATTTGATTTTTAAAGAACTTGTTCTCTATTATCTTTAATTTACACTTAAATGTCATGCACACTCCAGGTGGTCAGTCCCTAAGATCAAGGTGCACGTGGCAAAACATGTACTTGAGGCATATCGCTCACAGTTGGCGATGCTACGTGAGGATGAGGAAAATAAAATCTAAACTTTTTATAAATTAATTTTATTGCTTCAATATTTACATACATTATTTTATTTTGTAAATAAATGCAGTTTACTTTTACACCATATTCTGTTGAGGAACCCGACATTCCCTGGATCTCGACGACATTTCTCATGTTATTTGAGGTCTGCGAGGGTTACTACCCGACCTTGTCGCGAGACAATTTGGTTTTGTGCAAATGATTCCCGATTTAAATCTTCTCACAACAGAAGAGGACCTCAAAGCACTACATAGTAAAAAGCGAACCAGCAAATCTTATGATTGGAGCGACAAACTCAGGGTGTACATCGATGATTGGAATAATAGAGATCAACATGTGTATATTGCTGCCGAGCAAATTGTGTCTGGAGGCCCCACAATGTTCGAAGATTATATTCACTGGTTTTTAACGAGAACCGTAAAATTTGTGGCTAATCCAAGCCACACACGAGCTCAAGTCGCTCCGTTGGGATATTTTGGGCTCGAAGATCAGTTGCGACTTTTGGTAAATTATTTTATCATATTATTTTTTATTTTTTATTCTTTATATCTATGTTTGACTCGCATTATTTATATCAAATTTATTTTATATTGATGAGATAAGTGACACGACACAATTGGCTCGTGATGTGGCTTATATGTACTGTCACAATCCAATAGTCATGTCACTTTTGAGAAATATCGAGCATATAGGGGAAGAGACACTGCGGCTTTCACGCTTTGGACATCCGATAGTCCAGCCGCCATAGTCGATGTCGCAAGTGGATCCCTCGCAGCAATCTCAAAGACCCAAAGTGACACAGCAAATAAATGACCGAGGAGGGTCTAGACAATGTAGAGGTGACCACGAGGTGCTACACGATGAGGAGGAGGACGAGGAGGAGCATCACGATGCTCACTCCATCTTTTGATCATACCTCTTACGACTCCACGTTCCACACTCCGACTGTGGCAGGTAACTATAATTTTTTTTAATTTTTTTATTATACTCCCTCCGTCCCGAGTTATTAGTCCCATTTGCTTTTGGCACAGTTACCAATATTTGTGAGTGTAGTGGAATTAATATTTTATTGGTGTGAGGAGATTTTTTTCCATTTTAGGAAATGAGACTAATAAGTTGGGACGGACGAAAAAGGAATATGGGACTAATAACTCGGGACGGAGGGAGTAATATTTATATTCACATTTATTTTTTCACTTATCATAATTGGTTTTAGGGCAAGGAAATCAAGATGCCGGACCTTCTCAGTCTTCTCTTAAAGGTAGAGACCTACGTGAGAAGCGCGTTGCACAAGAGAGAAGACGGGGGCTCAATGCAGATTTTACTAGCCCATAATTTATAATTTATTTGAATTGTAAACTGCTTAATTAAATGGTTGCAAAATTAATATATTCGATGTAATTTAATTTTTAAATTAATTTAATGGAAATTAATAATTAAATTAGTTGAATGTTAAAAAATATTACAACTAATGTAAAATATATTAATAAATTAATTATTTAATATTATATTTGCATATTTTATTGAATTACATTTAAATATTAATAAGGTAAAAAAAATTGATAATGTAATTTTTTAATTTAAATGATTATATTAATTAAATAAATATTACTCATTAATATTATATGAACAAACAAAATTTTTTTTAAAAATATTGTCACAATTAATTCGGTACTTTAAGTACTGAATTGTTGGAAAATATGATTTATTTAAATTTGAATTTTATCTGACAATCTAATTCGGTAGTTAAACTGCAGAATTACTTCAAACCTACTTTGTTTCGGACGTTAAAACACCAAATTGATGTAAAGCATCATTACAAGTAATTAATTTTTAGTTATGATAAATAGTTGTAATTAAAATAAATAAATAAATTTGATTCGGTACTTTAAGTACCGAATTACTGTAAAATCACACTAATTCGGTAGTCTAACTACCGAAATGGTTATTTGCGTAAAAAAAAAAAGTCAATCTGTTTTTGTGACCACATATCTAGGTTTATGGTTAAATAGGTATTTTTCTCCTTGCAGAAGAAGGTCTGAATAGGTTTCCAAGGGGAGAAAGTATTAATAAAGCAAGAATAGATCATTTGAAATTTAAATTCTCGAACGTCATGATGTTAGGAGGTAGCTATGAAGAGTAATAATTATACAGCTGCATGGCAAATATTATATCCGTGCTACAATTTTGAAATTTTATCCCCTATTTTTTTTAACAGAATATAAATGGAGTTTGGACGTTTTAAGCGGGGTTTTATGCTTTTGGAGGGATGTGCTGCAGTTATTTTCATTTTTGCTTTAGTATATTAAATTGATATAGATTGTCACATTTTATTTTATTGTAATATTTTAAATATGTTATACAAAATATCTTTTTAATATATCATGTTACTATTTTGCTTTGTTTTTTTTTAATGTGTACAATTTCAAAATAAATGTAGAGAAAAACCCTGAAAAGCAAAATAATTATGTTACCATGAAAAAACCAAAATTTAAAAAACAGAAAATATATATGGTTTGAATTTCTGCACCTGCTGAACTGATTAAGGTTAGGATTACGTTGTAAATGGATTGAGCCCCTCCATCTTATAATTTATTTGATACTTGAGCGAGAATCATCCATGCATTTTCGTTAATTATTGTTATTCGGTCATTCCTTATTACTTTTCAAACCTCAACAATTACTATAAAAATCTCTCATGCTAATGTATTTATTTTAAAACTGCAATGAGAATGTAGAAGTAGAAAGATGCATGCACAATGGTGAAGTGTGGTTGAGAGAGAAAGAGATAAAAGCTAAGCGAGTTCAGTAGCGACATTTGTGGGCAACACACTCAGAGACACCTCAATCCAATCCAATGCAGTCAATGTCGGTAGCTTTAATCTTGTAGCATGTGGTCCGTATATATTCATTCAACAGTCGCAATGGCCGTCTTCCTCACTTGTCCAAAATCAAAGCAATGACCGTCCTTTGCATTGATCGACATAACTCTTTGATCATAATAACTAGAATCCCGCTCCAATGAAACCTAAATAAATTATAACATTCAGCATACATAATATGCATGGAAATTAATTAATTAATGAAACTGACATTATAGCGGACAGCACCCAGAGTCAACTTAACAGCACCACTTTTGTAAACCAACAGCTTCCCCATGCAGTCCTGAGGCAACTCCTCCAAACTGCTGAATCTCCAGTCCATTGATTTTACTACTGTGTCTGTGTCCTCATCCTTTTCTACTCTCGGACTTGTTACCGGCTGCATGCCCAGGGTCAGAGGCACACCCTTTGCAAATTTGAATGCAATCAACCGTGGTTTACCATCATCCTCCTGCATGCATGCACTGTATCACTATCAGATCAATTCAATATATATATATATATATATATATATATATATATATATATATAGGACCATTGAATTGAATTAGCATATATATTAATTAATTTACCAGTAAACCAAGATCCGAAGCAGTAGTACTAGAAATTCCAGCTTCCTTGGATGTGCCTATATCAAAAAGAACATGAGGAGCAAATTAAAAAAATTAAAGATAGATTAATTAAATGGCCAATATTGGTATATATCTGAAAGCGAGCCAAAGGACTAACTTATGCACAATATTGAATTGAAGGATCAACTCATTTTAGCTGTCCTAATATATATTTCAAACCAAATTCCCCTGCAGCTAGCCTACTCTCAAAGAAATTATATAAATTTACTGCTTTAATGGAAATCTGAAAGTGTTCTAGTATGTGTATGTATTGCAATACCTGTATCTTCAGGAGCAGGACTTGTGAGAGGTTGGGCAATAGGGTTTTTATCCAGCTGCACACCATGTGGGAAACAAAATAATACTGATCAAAATCAAAACTAGTTCTATCTTTTTAGATCCTTACCCATATCAACAAACAAGTCAAATGAAATCAAATATCAAGAGACCAATTATACTCCTATAAAACATTGGAAATATAGGAAAAAATGTATACTAGAGAAAGACACTAGCTAGTTTATATATACCAAGCTTAGAAACTTGAAAAGGAAGATCTGTGGTGTTGCCAAGCAGTTTTCAGTTCATCAATTTAATAAATTTTTCTAGTTAATAGTATTCAAGAATGTGCAATTTTTTTTTTTCTCTTTTAAAGGATAAAATATATGAAGGCAACTAAAACGCATAGTTGTAAGCTTCAGATAAAACTAAATCAAGAACAGGTCATCCTCTAACCAGAAACCATCAAAGATCAAGGAAATAATTCCTCGCAATCTCAAAATTATAACTATGGTCACAGTCATGATTGTATAACTTAACCAAGATAAGATTATCTATCACAACATTGCAATATGCATGAGAGAGAGAGAGAGAGAGAGAGAGAGAGAGGGAGTTACGTAAGACCCATGGTTGGAGGATTGTGATGATTCGATATCATCGCCACCACCCTCCGCCCTGCAAAGTTAAATTAGATTTCACGTAGTAAATGAAAAGCTGATATAAATCGATAGTTGAATTTGTAAGAGTACATTTGATTGGTATCGATATCGAGTCTCGGCCTTTTGCATGGATTTGAAGAAGGTGTTGGGTCTGTTGGCCCCAACTGGATCAATAATGAAAAATTTAAACAAGTAGGGTTGGTATCGAATTAATTTCTCGAACCAACGGAAGAAAACTCGAAGAGAATTTTGGGACAATTTTCTGGGTTTATTTCTGTAAATAAACTATTACAAAAATAAAAGCACTCTATACTCAAAATACACTCTCTATTTTTCTTACGCCTCTCCTTCTCTCTTATTTCTTTCTCTCTTCTTGGTGTGTTTCTAAGAACACCAAATGAGGCCTTTTATAGGCAAATAAAATGCATGAGAACCACACATTTTTTTTATTTTGAGTCCCACTAATTATGGGAATATCCACCAACTACACCTAACAAATATTCCATGTGTTGGAATATCTAATAAATCTCCCCCTTCCAATCACATGGAGGGATCCTGATTTGATTTGAGGTCTCGTACCCCAAGTAGGTGTCGCATAGTTACCAGCCTCACTGCTGGTAAAGCTTTCGTGAGTACATCTGCTCTCTGTTCGTCAGTTCGAATGAACTCCACTTCGATTTGTCTCGCTTCGACACATTCTCGAATGAAGTGATACTTTGTGTCAATGTGCTTGCTTCGACCGTGGAAGACTGGATTCTTCATCAGAGCTATGGCTGACTTGTTGTCGACGAAGAGCTTCACTATCTTTGGCTTCGAACCACTTAGTTCGAACCATAATGACTTCAGCCAAAGGCCTTGGCATGCTGCCGCTGCTGCTGCCATAAACTCTGCTTCACACGAGGATAAAGCCACTGTTTTCTGCTTCTGGGAGTTCCACGAGACTAAGCAGTCGTTGATGTAGAACACCATCCCTCTCGTGCTTTTCCGGTCATCTAGATCTCCAGTTAGATCACTATCTGAGTATCCAGCTATCTCATCCTCCTCACTTCCTCTTCGAAACACCAACCCAAGATGGATGGTTCCTTGAAGGTACCGAAGTACTTGTTTCACTGCTTTCTGATGCATCTCCGTCGGTTTCTCCATGAACCTGCTGACCACTCCGACAGCATAAGAGAGATCTGGCCTTGTGTGTAGAAGGTATCGAAGACATCCTATGACTCGCCGGTATTCAGTTTGATCAACCGGTTTGCCTTTGAGATCCTTGTGGAGCTGCGCTCTTGGCTCCATTGGAATTCTAGTGGAGTTGCACTCAAGCATCCCGAACTGGGATAGAACCTTCTTCGCATAACTTGCTTGCTTGATCGAGATTCCCCCTTCGAACTGATCTACCTCAATCCCAAGGTAATAAGACAATAATCCGAGATAGCTCATCTCAAACTCCCCCATCATCTGCTCTTTGAAGACCCCGACACTCTTCGGATCTTTCCCAGTAACAATCAAATCATCGACGTAGACTCCGACGATGATTCGGGTATTAGAGCTTCCCTTTATGTATACTGCCTGCTCCTGCGAGCAGCGCTCGAAGCCCATCTGCTTCAGACTCTTGTCGAGCTTTATATTCCACGCTCGAGGGGCTTGTCGAAGCCCGTACAGAGCCTTCTTTAACCTGAGCACCATGTGCTCCTTTCCCTTGACTCTGAACCCTTCTGGTTGAGTTACGTACACTTCTTCCTCAAGTTCTCCATTGAGAAAAGCTGTTTTGACATCGAGGTGGTGGACTTGCCAGCCTCGATTTGCAGCAAGAGCCAGAATGACACGAACCGTGTCCATTCGAGCCACTGGTGCGAAGACTTCTTCGAAGTCGACTCCCTGCTTCTGCACATATCCTTTCGCCACCAGGCGAGCCTTGTGCTGAATGACTTCATCTTCTGAGTTCTTCTTTAGTTTGAAGATCCACTTCAGTCCGATTGCCTTGTGACCAACCGGCAACTGGGCTAGAGACCACGTCTCATTCTTCTCGATGGCCTTAATTTCTCTGGCCATTGCTTCCTCCCATTCTGGTTGACCGGTTGCTTCAAGATAGCAAGACGGCTCCTCCGTCTCTGCTAACAGCAACTCCTCAAAGTTTAGCTCTCTCCGATGTGCATCTGTCAGAATCTCTGACATGTTTCTGTATCGAGAGGGGCCTTCTCCACTCTCGAAATGTCCTCCTGACCAAGGAGTAGGGTTGTTTCCTTGGCTTCTGCTCTCATCGAACCTATGTTCGAAGTTCTCTTCAACTGGTTCGAGGTACTCCTCCAAGGGTGGTTCAAGATATCTGGCGCTTGAACCAGCTTGTTCGAACTCTTCAGCTGCATTCTGCTGCTGACTCGTACTTGCTTCGAATCTCTCAGTTTGGACTTCTTGTCCTTCCTGGTTGGCCCCTTCGAAGACTTCGAAGGGTTGATCTTCTTCTTCTCTGCACCACTTCCAGGTTGTACCTTCTTCAAATACAACGTCTCGGCTTACAATGATCCTGCCGAGAACTGGTTCGAGTAGCCTGTGGGCTTTGCTTCCTTCCTCGACCCCCAGGTAGACAAGTGGTTGACTCCGATCGTCTAACTTTTTTTGGTTCGGGGTGGTCACCTTTGCATGTGCCGTACACCCGAACACACGTAAATGACCCAAATGTGGCTTCATTCCTGTCCACATCTCGAAGGGCGTCTTATCTCGAACTGATTTTGTTGGCAGTCGGTTAAGTAAGTACACTGCATGTCGAACTGCCTCCCCCCAATACTTGCAGGGTACTGACATGCTCTTGAGTAATGACCGAGCCATGGCCATTACGGTCCGATTCCTTCTTTCGACCACTCCATTTTGCTGTGGTGAGTACGGGGCTGTGGATTGGTGCCGAATCCCAGCCTGTTCGCATAGCTCAGCGAACTCCTTCGAGAAAAATTCTCCTCCTCGATCGGTTCGAATGGTCTTGATCCGAAAACCACTCGCGTTCTCGACCAGCTGCTTGGTCTTCTTGAACGCAGGACATGCCTCGTCCTTCGATTTCAACATGTGGAGCCACATCCACCTCGAGTGGTCGTCCACGATGAGCATGAAATAGCGGTTCCCCCCCGGAGTTGTTGGGTTGATTGGACCACACAAATCAATGTGTAGTAGTTCGAGTGGCTTGCTTGCTCGAAACTGGGCCTCTGAAGGGAATGACTGTCTCGTCTGCTTTGCTATCAGACACGTTCGGCAGACTTGATCTGGCGGTGTGATTGCTGGAAGTCCCGCAGCCATCTGCTTGTTCGTGAGGGACTTCAGGGCTTGAAAGTTGACGTGCCCAAGACGGGCATGCCATAGCCATGCAGGATCTTCGAGGTTAGCCAAGAGGCTAACTGGCTTCACCGGCGTGAGTCTGATCTGATAGAGGCGGTTCTGAGAACGCCTCACCCTCATGATTACCCGGGAAGGGTTCTTCGAGCACACTTCGAGCTCATCCCCGTTCATGATGACTTGGTGGCCTGTCTCGGTCAACTGTCCGAGGCTCACCATGCTGCTTCGAAGCCGGGGAATGTAGTATACCCCTTCGAGCAGCCACTGCTCTCCGTTCTTGCACGCGAACAGGATCGAACCCTTTCCTTCGATCCTCACCATCGAATCATCTCCGAACTTCACGTTACCCTTGACTGCTTCATCCAGCTCAAATAACTTTTTCTTATCGCCAGTCATGTGGTTGCTGGCTCCATTGTCCAAGAACCAGAGGTCCTTGGGTGCTTCGAGGTGGTTTCTGCTTCGAAGGTCTGGTGTAACCCTCCCTTCGTTTAGCAGTACTAAGTTGGCTGGAGGA
>JAPKLW010000380.1:101017-197610 GCA_026898455.1 Plectranthus barbatus | reverse complement strand
CCACCAACTACACCTAACAAATATTCCATGTGTTGGAATATCTAATAGGGTCTGGGTCTGGTTCCATGGAATGCGAGAGTAATCGTCAAATAACTGAAGTACAGAAAAAGACAAATAAAAACCCCATTAGTATTCCACAGAATTATGGTTAGTTGTGAGCTTTAGATATGATATAATGGAAAGAAGACCTTGGCGACGGCAAGCGGCGAGTTGAGAAGATGAAGGACAAAGGAGGTGGTGGGTTCAGTTAAGGGTTTGGGATATTCGAAGAGAGAGAAGCGTTGAAGAGATAATTAAATTACAGTTAATTTGTTATTAGTTACAGCGTAACTAACTTCTTCTTATCTTAACTGCAATTATTTAACGACAAAATTGCTGAATATATCCATTTTCAAATGGGAAGCAGCGGAAACAGATCCGTTGGTGTTCCTGACGACGTGAAGTCACAGAAGCAGCCGGATGCAAGGGGGGCTCCGCCGGCCAAGGCATGGACACTGACCCATGTATCCTCCTATTCAAAATAAATATATGGAAATATAATGATTCATTATTAGTTCAAATTTATGATACTTCTAAAAAACAATATTATTGATGCAATAATCGATATTGTCGAATAGGGGTAATGATAGTTCATATTAAAACAATAGATCTAGTATAATTTATCCAATTCTACTTATTTCATCTCATGCAAGTTCAATTCTCATGCATGCACAAACATGTACCAAAAGAGCTTATTAAAATAATTAATCTAACTTTTGCAGGTCTATTTCTAAAAACAAGCAGTCATTAATATTTTTTCCTACCCACTTCCTCACATCACATGAGTTTAATTTTCAAAATTTCAAAATTTATAGTCGATTATAAAATTTTAAATTTAGTGACGGAATATTCAATTTTTATATTTAGTTAGAGAAGTCGCTGAAAATTCCATCACGAAATGGCGACTTATTTTTAATTCCGCCATAAATTTAAGATTTTTTTTATTAGTGATCTCAACAAAACTTTCTTTTTTAACATTCGGACTTCCTCTACTAAAAAAACATTGGCACTTCCAATCCCAATTCCTCAACCATTGACATTCTAGTTAGTTTTCCTTGCTATAGTTGATAATTCAATCCAGCACCCTGGCTCATAAATTAACTAAAGTTCTTTAACTTTAGCTCTTCTTCCACCATAAGAACCTCTCATCTATTTTCAAGATTCATTCAGGTAGTATATATATATATACTCCTTCATATCTTATGCACTTTGATATGGATTTTTCTTTACCTTTTAATATGATCTCATTTACATTTTCGTCCATAACTTGGTAAATTTGCCTTGCTAATTGTTTTTAACTTTGGATTTATTTGATTGTATTGTGAAGAGCTTAGTTTTTTAGATGCAGTGCGCTCATTCATAGCCATCAAGGTATTTTCAATCATGTCTTATCTTACTATTTTTTTATTTTTCAGTTTTATTTTATTTTGTAGGTACTGTGCAATTCTAATTTAGTTTTTATATATAGTTATTTTTTGGCATTTTGTGAAATCGGAGATAACAACAGAGAAAAACTATTTGAGAAGAAACATATTATTGGATGAACTCAAGTTTTCAATGATACAACGATGGTTTATATACACGTGAGAGAAGAATCTAGATGGAAGATGGTTAACAGAAAATGTAACAGACTGAAAATATCTATGAAATCAATTATGTTTTCCTTTAGCTTCTAGATCTCTACTTGTACGTGTGCATGTGGTGTTTGTACGTGTGCATGTGATGTGTGAGCTCGACTTCACACATATAAACCTCTATATCCCCCCTCAAGCTGCACTTCCCAAATGTGCAGCTTGGACAAGAGAATATGAAAAGTGTGAACCGGGACAACCTTAGTGAAGATGTCGGCTGTCTGATCAGCAGATGAAACATGAAGAGGCTTGATCAATCCGGACTTGAAGGCATGGCGAACCACATGGCAATCGATTTCTATGTGCTTGGTGCGTTCATGGAAGATCGGGTTTTCGGCAATATGGATTGCGGCCTTGTTATCACAGTAAAGAGGAATTGGTAGAGATGGTGGACACAACAAATCTGTTAGCATATAGGACATCCATTGTAGCTCGTGAATAGTCGCCGCCATGGCCCTGTATTCGGTCTTTGCTGTCGAACAAGCAACTGTCGGCTGCTTCTTGGACTTCCAAGACAATATACAGTCACCAAGAAACACACAGAAGCCAGACAACGAACGACGTGTAGTCTTACATGTACCCCAATCAGAGTCACAGAAAGCACAGAAGTGAAATGAGGTAGTCGATGAATAGAGAAGCCCACGGGATGGAGAAACAGACAGATATCGTAGGACGTGCTGAGTAGCATGCCAATATGTAAGACATGGGGAGTGTACAAACTGACTCAACTGTTGTACAACATATGTGAGATGGGGTCTTGTATAGTTGGTATAAAAGATGACCCACAAGCCGACGATATTGCTCCGGATTATCAAGTAAAGGTGAAGAAGAATCATCTTCCGCAAGAAAGCGGAAACCAGGTGGGAACGACGTAGAAGCTGGGGAGCAATCAAGCATGCATGCATCACGTAAAATGTTAGTAGCATATTTGGTTTGAGAGATGAAAATGCCTTCAGATGAACGAGTAAATTCCATTCCCAGAAAATATTTAACCGGACCGAGATCTTTGATGGTGAATAATGAATGAAGATGATGTTTGACCTCCTCAAGAAGTTGCAAGCTAGACCCAGTGATACGAACGTCGTCAACATAGATAGTAAGAAACATATGGTGAGGTGGCTTGGAGTAGATAAATAGACAATGATCATGCTCCGACTGTGAGAAACCAAATTGAAGAAGCTTAGAGGTTAACTCGGAATTCCACTCACGCGACGCTTGTTTGAGCCCATAAAGCGAGTGCTTGAGTCGGCACACTTGACCAGGAGAAGCTTTGTCATAACCAGGTGGAGGCATCATAAAATATCATCAGACAAGGAGCAGTGAAGGAAAGCATTATTGACGTCCACTTGGTGCAAAGGCCATCCTTTAGAAGCTGCAATAACTACAAGCAAACGAACCGTAACAATTTTTGTGACAGGAGAAAAAACCTCGGTGAAATCTTCACCTTGAATTTGAGTGAAGCCCTTGGCAACCAGCCGGGCTTTATACCGCTCAATAGAGCCATCGGCATTACACTTAACCTTGTAAACCCATTTGCATCCGACCGCACGCTTACCAGCAGGTAGACTAGTTAATTCCCAAGTATGATTACGTTCAAGGGCATCTAACTCAGCCTTCATAGCTTCCTGCCAATGTGGGTTAGTACGAGCTTGATTATAAATACTAGGTTCATGAAAAGTAGACAGTAAAGCAACCGAGTCATGAAATGCATTGGCGAGAGAAGGAGTAGTAATGCAAGATAAAGATGTAGAGTAATCTTTTAACCATGATGGAGGTTGCCTGGGTCGGGTACTTTGTTGAACATTGATAGGTTGATGATAGAGGTGAGGAGACACAGAAGATGGTGCGGGAGAGGATGATGTGGATGTAACTGTTTGATCAGGCTGAGAGAGATGGACAGGTGGAATGGAATCAACAGAGATATGGTCAGGTGGATTGGAGTCATCATATATTTGTAAATGTCGACATACAGGAGAGATGGATATTTGTGGTGTTATTAGAACAGATGGAAAAGAATTTTCATGAAAAACCACATCTCTGGATATAATGACTCAGTTGAGATCAGGAATGAAGATTTTATAACCTTTTTGAGTGTTAGGATATCCTATAAAAATTCTAGAGAAAGAACGACTATCAAACTTGTCTATGAGATGGGTTTTGTTGAGAGCAAAAACAGAACAACCGAATACCTTGAGGGAGGAGTAGTCATGTAGTTGATTGTGGAGTATGAAGTAAGGACAAGCCCAGTTGAGTGTAGGTGTGGGAAGGCGATTGATAAGGTGGGTTGCAGTTAGAATAGCATCTCCCCATAATTGTTTAGGAAGTTTGGAACTGATGAGGAGGGCACGAGCAACCTGAGCAAGATGCCGATGTTTTCACTCGACCACTCCATTTTGTTGTGGAGTATATGGACATGACCTGTGACGTGAAATGCCAAGATCAGTAAAAAGAGAGGAGCAGGAGTGGTTCAAGAATTCAGAACCATTGTATGAACGAATGATTTTGACATGTTTATGATATTGAGTATGTATAAACTTGAGGAACGACTTTAAGGTAGCACTGACTAGAGTTTTGTGGGGAAGAAGCATGGTCCAAGTACATCGACTATAATCATCGACCAGAGTGAGAAAGAACCTCGAACCTGTTCTGGTTGGAGTTTTAAAGGGACCCCAAAGGTCAACATGAAGCATATCAAAGCAGGCAGCAGATTTAATAGATCTGTGAGTGGAAGGTTCTTGATGCTGTTTTGACTTCACACAAACATCACAAGATGAAGAAGAAGGAACAACAGACATAGGAATGCAAGTTTTAAGATGAGATAGCACTTTATTAGAAGGGTGGCCCAATCTGGAATGCCAAAGAGATACATCAAGAGACATATTACAAGAGAAATTGACATTATGCAGCAACAAATGAGAAGCATATCTATTTTGCGAAGCTAGAATGGTATTTGAATGAAAGGAAGATGCATTGATTATATAGAGATTCTTTATCATGTGGCCGACAACTACAATTGTATGTGTGTCAAGGTCCTGCAATAAACAACAAGAATCAAAGAATTTGAAACACAGTCGTGAGTCCTGTGATACTTTGCGAACAGAAATGAGGTTGAAACGAAAAGTAGGAAGATGCATCACTGAATATAATGTAAGCTTGGGAGATAAAACGATGTTACTAGTGTGAGAGACATTTTGTATATGGCCATCGGGAAGACAAACAGGAATTGGACTTTGAGTGGGTTTAGGGTTAATTATAATATCAAGAGAGTTGCACATATGACTCGTTGCTCCAGTGTCGACAATCCAAGACCCTAATTCTAGATATTTATCAAGCGTCGAACTAAAACAAGTGGTGAGAATGGTGCCTGCAAAGTCAGGGTGAAGTGCAACATTTACTGCTTCAGAAGTGGCAGGAGTAGAGTGTTTGGCACCATCCCAATCCAACGGTGTATCAGACACCATGGCAGCAACTGGTGGAGTACGTTTGCGAGAAGAATCGAACCATTCCGGATAACCAACTATCTTGTAGCATTTATCCACTATGTGTCCTGTACGTTTGCAGTGAGTGCAAACCGGAGGAGAATAATCACGACGTTGAAACGAACGAGGACAAGATGAGCCACGTGACCAATGTGGTGAATGCTTTGCATGAATGTCGACATTATCAGAGTTCATGTGATAACTCTCTGAAACAAGCCGATTTTTTTCTGACTCAACATCATGCAATATATTTTTGTGATGTTAGGAAGAGGATCCATCAATAGAACTTGATTCTTCTCAACGGAGAAAGAATCATTCAAGCCAAGAAGGAATTCCATAGCTCTATCCTCCAGACGCATTTCTTCAAACACCTCAACTGCATCTTGTAAAGCAGCACGAGCACCAAGCAGAAAATTGGCAGACTTGCCAGAATACTTCATCCTGATCCGAGAACAATCAATTCCAGGACGAAGAGCCTCCAATTGATTAGTGAGGTCTTTAAGTTTCCCGTAGAATTCAGTAACACCAGATGTATCTTGCCGAATAACAGCAACATCACGTTTGAGCTGATAGAGTAGAGACAAATTTGTAATGTTGTATCGTTCTTCGAGTTCACGCCATAAAACAGAAGCAGAACTAACATAATCGAACTAATTTGATAAATCCTTGGCAATGGAAGCTTTGAGCCATGAGAGAACCATACTGTCAACCTTATGCCATTTTTGATAATATTTTGAAGTCGGTGCGCTGGACATTTACATGATCCATTAACGATCCCCAGCTTATCCTTGGATGTTAAAGACGTGACTGTTGCAATACGCCATTGCTGATAGTTAGCATCAGTCAGAGGGAAAGAAACCAGAGGAACTCCGGGATGATCAGAACTGTGTAGAAACAACTGCTCTTCGTAAAATGCGTCGTCGCTGGATTGAGCCTTGAAAAATCATGTACAGGCTCGTGATACCATGTGAAATCAGAGATAACAATAGAGAAAAACTATTTGAGAAGAAACATATTATTAGATGAACTCAAGTTTTCGATGATACAACGATGGTTTATATACACGTGAGAGAAGAATCTAGATGGAAGATGGATAACATAAAATGTAACAGACTGAAAATATCTATGAAATCAATTATGTTTTCCTTTAGTTTATAGATCTCTACTTGTACATGTGCATGTGGTGTTTATACGTGTGGATGTGATGTGTGAGCTCAACTTCACACATATAAACCTCAATACATTTATGTTTCAGCTTTTGTGGTGTTTTGTCAACTGTACTTCTATGTTTTTGCATGATGATCATATCCACACGATAATGCAAATACGTTGGGAGAATGATAATGCCCTGTATGTGGATCTGTCAAAGATTCAAAGGAATTTGGTAAAGAATCAATGTTATACAAATGCAACCACTTTTTCTGTTGACCCGAGAGGAGCTCATCTTTGTTATTAGATTTATTGGCATATATGTTCACAAAGTTGATTGTGTTGTTAACATTAGTTTATAAACGGTACGGTATCAACTAACAATCTAATTCTAATTTTAAAGTTTATAGTTTTTTTCCTGATATCGATCTTTCCCTCATGTCACCTTGGTGTTGTGAGCTCTAAGTTAACCAAGCTCTCTTCTTCTTCTTGAGCTAACTCTGATGACCCTGTACCTGCAAAATAAAGGTATTGTTAGACACTAGACACCCGAGCTTCTGCGGGTCCTGTAAGATTATTCTTTGAAATCCATCATTTAAGAATCCAAACTTGCTTCACCTTAAGCTTAGATGAAAACTTTTCCACCTTTCTCTTCCTTCTGTAATAATGAATGATATTTGGATGCACATGAGAAGGAATAGTGGGTGTGTGCAAATTCTTACGAGAATCTGAGTTTCCTGGAACTAGGTTCTTGGAAACTAAGTTTCTGTTCGAATCTTGGAAACCAAGTCCGGAGTGTTTAGTCTTCCTAGCCCTTGAATAAGAAAATTGGTTTGGCTCAGACCTCGAGTAGTTTTCCCTCCTACTCGGATAAATACTCCTTTCATACGAATTATGATTGTAGGACCTCAGATTTCTCGAATCCACATATGAAACTGACTTCTTCCGAAACTTAGTTTTGATTGTTGAAGTGGGTTTCCTCGCATCAGGGAGAGATTGCTTTACCCACTTCTTAGGTATAGATGGCTTCATCTTAGGTTTATTCAATTTTGAAACTGAATTACTTTTAAGCTTGGGGACTGAGCTTAGTTTAGGAACTGACCTTTTGACGCTTGCCTTGATTGGCCAAACTGGAGATTTTGTTAGAAGTGACTACTTCTTTGCCTAGCAATTTAACCTCTAAACTAGAATTCTTTTTGAAATGGTGATCAGAGACCTTTCCAGTTTCAGAAGTTGATGCATGGTTGCTCAAAACTTTTTCTGAAAACCCTAGCTCTGACTTGTTAAATGGATCTCTTTGTATACTCAGGGCTTCTAAAACCTTGCTAGTGCTTGAATAAAGTGATCACTAGCAATTTTAAGTTTTAAAGATTCACATTCCTTAGAAATATTGTTAAAATTCTCAAGTAAAATGGAATGCTCCTCTTTAAGCTTAGTCAGAACTTCACCGAGTGACCTCGCTCCTTCGATATCCTTGGTCAGTTTTGAAACTTCAAGTTTCAATGAAGCATTTTCACCAACTAAAACATTTTTCAATTTTGCAAGAGAATCTAAAGAGACATCCTCTGAATCTGAGCAAGTGGATTCAGAGTCATGTTCCATGCATGCAATTAGAACTAGAAGCTGAGTTTGAAATATATACCAAGTTTTGCATCTTAGTTTCTGGTTCTTTTTCTTTTTGGTCTTATGCATCCTCACCAAGCTTAGCCCTAAGCACTAAGAATGCTTCCTGCTCAGCTTCATTGTAGGAGGTGTAGTAGCCATCATCGTTGTCTGAAATATCTGGCACTTCAGTTTTGGACAACATGACTTTGGCTATGGCTCTGGAAGCTTTCTTCTTGAAAATCCTTTTGAGACGCTCCATTTCCTCCTTAGAAACCAGCGGGCATTCATACTTTAGATGATTTGAAGAGTTGCACTCAAAACATGTTTTTGGAGGTCTCTCGCTGAACTTTTGGTCACTTGTTTGTGGACCTTCAGTCTTAGCTTTGGCCTTCTCCAGAAGCTTAGTCAGCTTCCGCATCTGTTCCTCAAGCTCAACAACTGAGCTCTCTTCCTCTTTCTTTTGGGGGTAGGAAGGTGTTGGGGCAGATTTTGATGCAAAGCTTTGACCAACTGCTCTAACAGCTTGATATGGCCTCTGTGGTCACCTCTTGAAGTCCCTCTTGATGAAGGAAACATCTTCACCAGGCTGTGTGCTGACACTTCAGATAGCTTCATTCTTGTTTGCCATTTGTATGTCCCACTCATGGGCTTGATGCTGGGCAAACACGTCTTTTGTCAACATCTTCAACAAATCTTTCTCCTTCAGGCTTGTGGTTTTTACAAACCAATCTTCCTTTGGCATCTTAGAGAGAATCTTCGCGTTTAAATCTGCAACAATATACTATCTCCCCAAGTTTTTAAGTTCACATACTACAGCATTGAATCTTGCTTCCATATATATAATATTTTCACCAGGAAGCATTTGAAGGATTCATACTTGTCTACATAGTTTTGAAGTTTATTTCGCTTCATTAGATCGGTCTCTTGGCAAAGAGTGCCAAGGAAATCCTAAACCTGCTATGTCGTGTCGTGCTCTAGTGCGTCAACAACCAGAGCTTCCGGTAAAGATTGGAGAATCATTTTCAAAACCACAACATCCAGGTGAGCACGGGTTTTGTCTTCTGCAGTCCACTCAACATAGGGTTTCTCTATGATCTTCGGGCCATCGGCTCCTCCGAGCTGAGTGTTGACCTTTGTAATCTTGATTGGTCCATTTGCTATGACATCTGTCATTTCTGGATGGATGTTCTTTACATAATCAAGGACCTCTTCCTCCAGATGTTGAAGTTCTCCGGGGCATACTTTGGGAGCTTGGCAACGTGAGCCATCTTTAACCTGAGCTAAAGTAATCAAGAAGCAAACGAGTGCAAGAAAAAAAGATCTGGTCCTAAACGACTCAACACAACCATCGGTCTATAATAGCCTAGACACATGATACCACTTGTTGGGCCCGTAATCAGAGTATGTAAATGTGCAATGAAAGTATTAAACTCTTGCTTGGTTCTGAAAAATGACTTGACTCAGTTCTCAGTTTAATAAAATGTCAGTTTTGCTCAGGAATTATTAAGTAAGTTTCAAAATTATGCACTTCAATACTTAGACAAGTATTGAAGGTTTCAAAGTAAGTTCAAGAACTTAGATGCAGAAACTTAAAGAAAGCGAGTAATAAGATAGGATATTTATAGTAGTTCGGAATCAAAGTCCTACGTCCACTCTTTCAAACTTAATCGGGATACACTAAGTATCAATGTACAAGATTTCTCATGATCTATGGAAAACCCATTGGAAACCTCCATCCTTCGGTCTGCTGTCATCACTCGCCCATAAACTCCTTGTAAGCTGACCCTTCTTCAGGTTGAAGTGACGATGCACCCTGCAACTTTCTTCCTGGTCAGTTGGATGTTTTCTCGTTCTTCCCAGAACTCAATAGGTTGGCTAGGCCCGTGATAATAAATATTCCATAGTAGGACACTGACGGATATAAATATAACTTTGGAAAGTTATGTTCACCAAGAAAATAGCTTCAACTTTAAGCATTAGCCTCTTGGTTTGAAATAGAAGCATGAAAGGAATAACTTGAGTTAGAAACTCAAGTCTCATGATAGGAACTCATGGAATTTCAGAGAGCTTTGAGTAGAAAGTTTGACAGAATGTCAGCTTAGCTTTTCACAAGAATCTCGATAATGATTCTGCTAGGTTGTCAACCTATTTATAGTCTCCAGGTGCAAATTGGTTGATGATTTGAATTCTTCCCGTTAGACACAAGAATCCAGTCGTTAGAAACAAGGAGAATATTGTCCAACCATTGCTTTGCTCTGCCGTGTGCTTTTTGCTTTTGGAGTGTACTTTCTACCTGCTATTGTCAGACTAAGTTTCAATCTGAGGAATCCAAGTATGAGACTTCCTCGTACTGATTTTGTGACTTAACATTGAAATGTCTTTAAGTCTGACTTCAAACACTTGTGTTTCATGTGCCTTTGAAAGTTGATACTGAAAACTGACTTCCTAAACTTAGTTTCAGTTTCCATCTCACTTTAGAAAACTTAGTTTCCAGAAACTAAGTTTCTTGCCTTACTAAGTTTCAAGCACAAACACATGTTCAAAACTCCAAGTTTATTTGATTATTCTCTTTAAGTATGGGAACATGGTTCTTAAAATCTCGAGCTTTAGTCTTATTGAATTATATCATCAGAAACTCAGTTTCTAATTGCTCCACTCAATCTTCAGCATCTAAGTTTCTAGACTATTACTGATGGGTTTTGTATACTGAAAGCATTTATTATAATGAGTATACAACGGTTTAATTCTCCTATCTGTTAAACAAACTACGTGTATGAACAATGGTATCCTCTTGTCTCACCGATAGGGACGATCATACGGCATGTTGTAGATCGCAAAAGACAGTATGATCACTTGACCTAGTGAGACATAAACCTAATCACAGCCGAGACAGCGTATGAGGATACGTCTGTCCGGATGGCTGTGGCATTGTCGGAATAAGTAGTCTGTCTTGGTTACTTGACATGCTGGTACGCAAGAGGTGGCGTATTGATGGACCGCAGTGAGATGTATTCGTCTGTTTGACATCAGCGAATACAGGATCTCAGTTTTGATTGAGTCCAGACCCTAACAAAGGTTCAGGGGTTTGCACGGATTGACTGTAGCTTTGACTTACCATGGTGGAGAGCCTAAGTAACGTGCTCGTATATCCACATCTTGGGTAACAACGGTTTGTGTAGTACTGCCTGAGACTGGGTTTAGGTAACCATATCCGAGTAATAGGATGGGGACATTCCCTGAGGAGCTCAATAACATTCATCGTGCCAAAGTCCTGCAGGCTGATTAAGTTCAGGCACGAGTGATAAGGATTGAGTGGTACTACTCATGAATTATAAGATATTAATTAATTGTAGTTAGAGCTTGTCAGAGGCTCCGATTAATTAATGAATATTCGGTAATCTTAAATATGGGGATTCTTAATTAATGCAGCCCGTTCTCACAATGTGGTAATAAAGGGGTAGGTCAGTATTAATTCTATGGTGAAAAAGAATTAATATTAATTAATTAATTGTGTCCTGGGTTGTGGACATGAGAATTAATTAATTTATAGGCTCACTTTATTATTTGCATTAGGTCCCAGGTCTGGCCCAAAAAAATATGCTTTATTGAGCCCAATAGCCCATTAGGGATTAAACCATGTGTCTATAAATAGGCCAATCTCTTTGGAAACCCTAGCCACCTTTGTGATTATTCAAATCAGTCAAAAACTTAGGGCAGAGAGAGAGAGGGGCGACGGCTACCCAGTGCAGAGGGAGGAGAATTTCGATTCTGGCCTTGCACAACTACAGATCTGTGGAGTCCTCACCAGTAGCAGATTTGAACAACATTGGGATACAGATCTGAAGATCTAATCTGGAGAACATATTTCTTCTCTCTTGTTTCGCTTTATTTTTTATTTAACTTAGAAATTAGATTTCTAATTTCTGTTTCCGCAGATTAAATCGAAATTGCGTGGTTGAATTAAAGTTGGAAATTCAAAGGCAAAAGATCGAATCAGAATCTAAGGAATTACGGTAAATACGCAATCCACAATATCGAATTAAATTCATAGGAGCATGCTAAGTTTTATTGTGAATTATTATTGTATGCAATAGCCATAAATCGATCCGGTTCACTTGGGTTTTGTGATTCGGTTCACTGAAAATCCTTACAATTGGTATCAGAGCCAGGTTTCTGATTTATGGCTCTGTTGCATACAATAAATTCAAATATGCACGTATGAATTTTATTATGTATTGTGGATGGTTTTTGTTCCTCGTGGCAACCCGTGTAATTCAGTCCGCGGTGGTTTATCCGTGTAGGGCTGAATTAATTTTGTAAAATCACGAGAAAATCCGTGATTAGTGTAGATTTGAAAAATTGTAATAGAATAGATTATTCTGTAATTTTTATTTTTCAAAATCTGTAATTGGACGGGTCGAGGATGAAGAACGAAGACATAGCCGACGACAGCGAGCGACGGCACGCGCGGCCAGCAGCGGCGGCGGTGGGCGCGCGGTCGGCGGCGCAAGCAGCGCGTGCGGGCAGACATCGGCGACGTACGGGCGGTCAGCGGCGGCAGTGGCTATCGTCGGCGGCTGCTGTCCCTGCAGCGGTGGCTCGTGTTTTGGTTTTTTGTGCAATCTTGTGTAGACCCTAGGGTTTGCATTAGGGTTAGGGCAAATCATCAGATCACAAAGGCCTAAAGCCTAAAAGATTTGGTGGTTGAAGATTTGGAGGCCCTAGAAGATTTGAATTTATCCAATTAAATTCAAATTCAAATTGTAATAGATAGAATTTATTTTTTTCTATTTTTGGGCCACGAGGAATTTTTATTTGTCTTAATTGTCCTCGTATTATATGTGATTTATTATGTGCGCAATTAAGCATGTGTAGATAATAGGAAAAGCATGATTTATCGCTTTTATTATTTATAGCTTTCCAAGCATGCTTATGTGATTAATTTCTTGTTGGATTATATTTTGGGAATTTTTGGGCTTGTATTTTACATGCAAAAATTTGGAAAATATAATGACAAAGAAATTATGTGTGCGCATATAAGAAACCTTTTAAAAGAAAAATACTAAGCGGATTTTTTAATTAAAATCAATAGACCTCCACAAAGCGGTCTTAGGATGTAAGTGTATCTCTCGTTCTAGTAAACGTCTACGAGTGTAGCTTGCTAGTTCCTGGAGGTGAATGGGTACGGTTGTTGGGATTTTTAGACAAACAATTTAAATCATGTGAATAGTGGGAGGGTTTTTGCGTAAACGTCTACTAGTGTAGCTTGCATAATAGATCTCTTTCATAAGTATTTTAGATTGATTTAAATTATAGATAACAAAAGCTTTAAGGGCTGTGCGGTATGGTTACGTGCCATGCTAAACTGTCTCTTTTGGCCGGAGTTAAATTTGTGGTTAATTGCTTAGAAGCATCTTAGAATATAATGCAGGAATTGCATCCCTGTTCTTGAGAGATGGCTTGGTCTAAGGTTTTCACTAACTATTAATTTCTAGTGTCAAAAGGTTCCTGACACGGTAGTGAAATTAAATGGATTGGGGCTTAAAACCCGCAGTTCTGGTCGAGGGTGACATCGTAAACGTCTACGAGTGTAGCTTGCGGTGGGAACTCTTGGGCAATTAGTGGAAAACATATGTATTTGATTTATTAAAAGGTTTTCAATGCATTTGTTTTCGAAGTTTTACATGTATGTTCTTATTTAAGATTCTTTATTGTTTTCAGATATGTCTATGTCTAATGTCATCAATATTCTCGCACAAAATACTTTAACTGGTCCAAACTTCCTGGAATGGAAACGCAATCTCGAATACCTCCTGATTGCAGAAGAACATATGTTCGTTCTGCAAGTGCTTCGTCCCGAAGCGCCAACTACTGAATCCACTCAGATGGATATAAACTTTTATAACAAGTGGGAGAAATCGAACAATGTAGTCAAGTGCTACATGATGACCACTATGTCGAAAGTCTTGCAGCAGCAGCATCAGCACCATAGGGATTCCTATGACATCATGACGAGTCTGGAGGCAACCTATGGGGAAACTGATAGAGCCGTCAGATTCAATCTCATGAGGGAAATCATGAGTAAGAAAATGATTGATGGCACCCCAGTGAGAGAGCACGTAGTCACCATGACTCATCTCATGGATGAGCTGAATGTGCATGGTGGAGGTATCGACGCTGAGGCTAAAGTCGATATTATACTGAACTCTCTACCCAAGTCCTTTGAGAGTTTTAGACTGAATGTTGTCATGAACAAGAAAGAGTATACTCTTAATGAGTTGCTCAATGACTTGGTGGCAGCGGAATCAGTTATGAACCCTCAGAAGGTTCCCTTGGCTACTTCTGGTAATCTCTCTGTTGTACCAAAAGGTATGAAGCTGAAGAAAGGGATTAAGAAGTGGGCTAAGAAGACACATGTGAAGGATGGTGGGGCTGGGAAAAAGGCTAAAGTGGCGACTGATAGGGACAGGTGCTTCAGGTGTGGTAAGAAAGGACATTGGAGGAAAGATTGTCAAGCCAACAAAGCTAGACAAGGTATGCCATTTGCATGTATAACTGTATGCTTGATTAGGGTCTGTTGTTGCTCTTCTAAGAGCTGTAAGCGCTGACTTGTTGATCATGTTGTTTTACTTTGCAGGGGACCGTGCCGACAAGGCTAGTGAGTGATAGCAAGAAGATACCAAACTGGATGAAAGCAACATTTATAATGGAGCTTCATGGAGTTTTCTTTTCTTTATGTTTAAAGTACATTTGAGAGTTTATTTGTGGGCCGTGGTTTATCGGCAGGACAAATTTTATCAACTTTTATAGATATTTGTTATTTATGATTTTATCATTGGTAATAATAATTTTATCCATTATGGAATGTTGATTTACACTCTTCATGTTACTTCGATCAAATATGTCCTTGAATATTGCATGTAATTCATCCGTAATTGATAATCCTAGAAAGAGAAAACTTACTTCTTCTGATGAGGATCTTACATATCTCTGGCACTTGAGACTCGGTCACATCAGCTTGAAGCGGATTCAAAGACTTACAGATGACGGTACATTGGACTTGGTCCGGCCTGTACCTTATCAAGTCTGCGAATCTTGCATCAAGGGCAAGATGTAAACTAGGATTTTCAAGGCTAGTCAGTCTCGAGCAGAGGATGTGTTGGAGTTGATCCATTCTGACTTCTGTGGACCGATGTCCACGCAGGCTCGTGGAGGGTACGAGTACTTCGTCACTTTCATTGACGATTACTCGAAGTACGGATACGTTTACATGCTTTGCTACAAGTCTGAATGCTTTGAGAAATTCAAAGAGTTCAAGGCTGAGGTAGAAAAGAAGGTCGGGAAAACTATCAAGTTACTGCGATCTGACAGCGGTGGCAAATACCTCGGTAACGATTCCTGCAATATTTGTCAGAAAATGGGATTACATCCCAGTGGACTGCACCGGGTACTCCCCAGCAAAATGGTGTAGCTGAAAGAAGAAATAGGACTCTTGGAGAGATGGTAAGATCAATGATGAGTTATGCAAACTTACCAATTTCGTTTTGGGGCTACGCATTGGAAACAACAACTTACGTGCTAAATGTGGTGCCTTCTAAATCAGTTCCTAAGACACCTTATGAGCTCTTCCTTGGTCGCAAACCGAGTTTGTGCAAGTTTAGAGTATGGGGCTGTCCGGCACACGTACTGTCGAAGGAACCTAATAAGTTAGAAAGCAGGTCAAAAGTAATGCTATTCATAGGGTATCCCAGGCAAACGAAAGGTGGTTACTTTTACTGTCCTGAGAGTTAAAGAGTTGTTGTTAGCACCAACGCTAGATTCTTGGAGGACGAGTATGTGAGTAATCACAAGTCAAGGAGTGATATCGTTCTTCAAGAAATTGAGAATGAGAATGCAATTCCAAGGGAAGGGGAACGTGCGAATGTGGGTGAACCTGTGGGAGGTACAGCACCACATGCACGTTCTTCAGTGCAAGGTGCAGAACCACTGGTATTTTTTTTTGGAAATTGGATGCAGTTACTAATTCATGATCTGGCATATACAGAATGAAAACTTCATTCTCGATTCTACGAGAATTTTTATGAAAGCCTTTCATTTGCTTCTCTTCGATGGAAGTTTGATTTTCCCAGAATGTATCCTAATTTTTGGCCTAATTCTTCTTCTGATGATCGATTCAACCTCTGATCAAAAAGATATACCTTGGTTATATTTCATCTCTTCAACAAGTTTAGCAATGAGCATAACGGCCCTATTGTTCCGATGGAGAGAAGAACCTATGATTAGCTTTTCGGGAAATTTTCAAACGAACAATTTCAACGAAATCTTTCAATTTCTTTACTGCACCTACTAATGACACAGCACCGATGCCTCATCGTAGTGGGAGAGTTATTTTCCAACCAAAAAGGTACATGTTCGTGGATGAGTCTTCGGACTTGAGCCTGGAAGACGGACATGAGGACTCTGACCCACTGACTTACGAAGAGGCAGTGCAGGACAAGGATGTTGCCAAATAGCATATCGCCATGGATTCTGAAATAGAATCCATAACTGCTATGGATGTATACCAGAAAATTGAATTGCCGGATGGCTTTAGGGCCATAGGGTGCAAATGGGTATACAAGAGAAAGAAAGGGGCGGATGGAAAGGTTACGGCTTTTAAAGCCAGGCTGGTGGCAAAGGGTTATAGTCAGAAAAAGTGCATTGACTATGACAAAACCTTTCCACCCGTAGCCATGCTCAAGTCCATCCGGATACTCCTTGCCATAGCTATGCATATGGACCTCGAAATTTGGCAGAAGGATGTCAAAACCGCTTTCCTAAAAGGTTACCTTGAAGAAGGTAGGGACATCGATATGCAACAACCTGAGGGTTACATATGCAAGGGCGAAGAACATCTTGCCTGGAAGCTTAAGAAGTCCTTGTTAGGACTTAAGCAAGCTTCAAGGTCGTGGAACTTACGTTTCAACGATGTGATTAAATCCTACGGATTTGCACAGTTGGAGAACGAAAGTTGTGTTTACCAACTTTGTGTCAGTGGGAGGGAGCGTGGTTTTCCTTGCACTATACGTTGATGACATACTCCTATTTGGAAACAACGAGGGAGTGATGTCGGAAATCAAGGTTTGGTTATCCGAACAGTTCCAAATGAAGGATTTGGGAGAAGCTGGCTACATTCTTGGGATTAAGGTCTTACGAGATCGTAAGAGAAGAATGTTGAGCTTATCCCAGGCATCCTATGTGGATACTGTGATTGCCAGGTTCAGCATGCAACTCGCCAAGAAAGGTTTGCTACCTTTCAGACATGGCGTTCGTCTTTCTAATGGGCAGTGTCCTCAGACACAGTGGGAGAAAGACGAGATGAGTCTTGTACCATACGCTTCAGCGGTGGGTAGTCTCATGTATGTGATGCTGTGTACCAGGCATGATATTTGTTATGCCGTTGGCATGGTAGCAAGATATCAGTCTAACCCTGGACAGGCGCACTGGACTGCTGTAAAGCATATCCTCAAGTACTTGAAGAGAATTAGGAATTTCTGCCTAGTTTATCAAAGTGAGGATTTGTGCCCTGTGGGTTATACAGACTCGGATTTCCAAGGGGACCAGGATGAGAAGAAATTGACCTCGGGATAAGTGTTTACCCTGGGAGGTGGAGCTGTATCTTGGAGGAACTCAAAGCAGAAATGCATTGTTGACTCCACCATGGAGGCGGAATATGTCGCCGCCTCCGAAGCCTCGAAAGAGGGGGTATGGCTCAGGTAGTACCTTTTAGAGTTGGGTGTGATTCCGAGTTTGCCGACGAGCATCACAATTTATTGTGACAACTCTGGTGCAGTGGCAAACTCAAAGGAACTGCGGTCTCACAGGGCAAGCAAACACATAGAGAGAAAGTACCATATCATACGATAGATCGTATCGAGGGGCTTGTAGGGACTTCCCGTGAACCGAATCACCAAATCCGAAATAAGCCGGACCATTTATAGTTATTGTTCATAATATATTCATAAAACCTAGGCATGCTCCTATTGAATTTAATGCGTGGATAAAGAATTATTTACCTTAACTCCGTAGTCTCAGAACCGATCTTTCACGTTTGTATTCCCAAATCCAGAACCAACCACGCGATATTATTAAATTTGCAGAACAAGAAATTAGAAATATAATTTCTAGATTCAATAATAATCAAAAGAACAAAAGAGAAAGAATTAAGAGTTGTTCTCAAGATTAGATCTTCAGATCTGTATCCTGGTGCGTTCAGATCTGCTACTAGTGAGGACTCCACAAAGCCTGTATTTTGAGCAGGACCAGAATTAAAAAATTCCCCTCCTTTTCTTGAAAACGGCGCCCACTCACTCTCTCTCTAGGGTTTCTGTTTTTCAACTGTGATACAACTTATGAGAGAGAGAGCTGTCTATTTATAGACATAGGGTTGTAAACCCTAATGGGCTCCTGGGCTCAATTCAGCACACTTTCCTTGGGCCAGACCTGGGACCTAATGCAAATAATAAAGTGGGCCTATAAATTAAATAATTCCCATGTCCACAACCCAGGACATAATTAATTAATTAATATTAATTCTTTTTCACCATAGAATTAATACTGACCTACCCCTTTATTACCACGTTGTGAGAACGAGCTGCATTAATTGAGAATCCCCATATTTAAGGTTACCGAACATTCATCAATTAATCGGAGCCTCTGACAAGCTCTATCTACAATTAATTAATATCTTATAATTCCTGAGTAGTACCACTCAATCCTTATCACTCGTGCCTGAACTTAATCAGCCTGCAGGACTTTGGCACGATGAATGTTATTGAGCTCCTCAGCGAATGTCCCCATCCTATTGCTCGGATATGGTTACCTAAACCCAGTCTCCTGTTACCCAAGATGCGGATATACGAGCACGTTACTTAGGCTCTCCACCATGGCAAGTCAAAGCAACAGTAAATCCGTGCAAACCCTTGAACCTTCGTTAGGGTTTGGACTCAATCAATACTGAGATCTTGTATTCACTGATGTCAGACAAACAAATACATCTCACTGTGGTCCATCAATACGCCACCTCTGGTCCATCAATACGCCACCTCTTGAGTACCAGCATGTCAAGTAACCAAGACAGACTACTTATTCCGACAATACCGCAACCATCCGGACAGACGTATCCTCATACACTGTCTCGACTGTGATTAGGTTTATGTCTCACTAGGTCAAGTGATTATACTGTCTTCTGCGATCTACAACACACCGTACGATCGTCCCTATCGATGAGACAAGTGGATACCATTTTTCGTACACGTAGTTTGTTTAACAGATAGGAGAAATAAACCGTTGTATACTCATTATAATAAAGGCTTTCAGTATACAAAACCCATTAGGGCGATGTGCAAATTAAGAAGATTGACACTGTTGACAACCTTGCTGATCCATTTACAAAGAGCTTGCCGCAGAAAGTTTACGAAAGACATATTCGTGAGCAGGGTCTGAGGTGGATGCCGACCACTGATAGTGGTTAAAGAGATAGCAAGCTAGATAGACACATTGTATACTCTGTGATAGCTTAGTTATGCTTTGAGTATAAGTGGGAGATTGATGGGTTTTGTATACTGAAAGCATTTATTATAATGAGTATACAACGGTTTAATTCTCCTATCTGTTAAACAAACTACGTGTATGAACAATGATATCCTCTTGTCTCACCGATAGGGACGATCATACGGCGTGTTGTAGATCGCAGAAGACAGTATGATCACTTGACCTAGTGAGACATAAACTTAATCACAGCCGAAACAGCGCATGAGGACGTCTGTTCGGATGGCTGCGACATTGTCGAAATAAGTAGTCTGTCTTGGTTACTTGACATGCTGGTACGCAAGGGGTGGAGTTTTGATGGACCGCAGTGAGATGTATTCGTCTGTCTGACATCAACGAATACAAGATCTCAGTTTTGACTGAGTCCGAACCCTAACGAAGGTTCAGGGGTTTGCATGGATTGACTGTTGCTTTGACTTGCCATGGTGGAGAGCCTAAGTAACGTGCTCGTATATCCGCATCTTGGGTAATAGCGGTTCATGTAGTACTGCCTGAGACTGGGTTTAGGTAACCATATCTGAGCAATAGGATGGGTACATTCCCTGAGGAGCTCAATAACATTCATCGTGTCAAAGTCCTGGAGGCTGATTAAGTTCAAACAAGAGTGATAAGGATTGAGTGGTATTATTCAGGAATTATAAGATATTAATAAATTGTAGTTAGAGCTTATCAGAGGCTCCGATTAATTAATGAATGTCCGGTAACCTTAAATATGGGAATTCTCAATTAATGCAACCCGTTCTCACAACATGGTAATAAAGGGGTAGGTCAGTATTAATTCTGTGGTGAAAAAGAATTAGTATTAATTAATTAATTGTGTCCTGGGTTGTGGACATGGGAATTTATTAATTTATAGGCCCACTTTATTATTTGCATTAGGTCTAAGGTCTGGCCCAAATAAATATGCTGAATTGAGCCCAATAGCCCATTAGGGATTAAACCCTGGGTCTATAAATATACCACTCTCTCTGGAAACCCTAGCCACCTTTGTGATTATTCAAATAAGTCAAAAACCTAGGGCAGAGAGAGAGAGGGGCAACGGCTACGCAGTGCAGAGGGAGGAGAATTTCAATTATGGCCTTGCCCAACTACAGATCTGTGGAGTCCTCACCAGTAGCAGATTTGAACAGCATTGAGATACAAATCTGAAGATCTAATCTGGAGAACTGATTTCTTCTCTCTTGTTTCTCTTTGTTTTCGATTTAATTTAGAAATTAGATTTCTAATTTCTATTTTCGCAGATTAAATTGAAATTGCGTGGTTGAATTAAAGTTGGAAATTCAAACGCAAAAGATCGGATCAGACTCTACGGAATTACGGTAAATACTCAATCCACAATATCGAATTAAATTCATAGGAGCATGCTAGGTTTTATTGTGAATTATTATTGTATGCAATAACCATAAATCGATCCGGTTCACTTGGGTTTTGTGATTCGGTTAACTGAAAATCCCTACAATTACAACACGATTAATCCTATACAAGGATTACAATAAAGGCATTTAGAAACTTAGTACTAAAGTGAGTTTTGACATATCAAAACATCAAATTAGGAGTGAAATTGAAACTCAGTTTCTAACAGCAAGCAAGTATACAAGCTGCAGAAAAGATTATATGGATTGAAGCAAGCACCGCGAGCTTGGTATGAGACCCTATCACAAATCCTACTGAAGAATGGTCCATGAAAGAGAAAATTGACAAGTCTCTGTTCCTAATCAAAGATGAAGAAGACATATTACTGGTCCAGATCTACATTGAAGATATCATTTTTGGGTTATGAAATCTGAGACTTTGCGAGAAATTTGCCTAACTTATGCGAAGTAATTTTCAAATGAGTATAATAGGAAAAATGATGTACTTCTTAGGCCTTCAAGTTCATCAGTCCAGTGAAGGGATATTCATCAATCAGAAGAAGTACACCAGAGATCTTATCAACAAATTTCTTCCAGAAAAGACTAAGTCTCTAAGGATTCCTATGAGCACAAGCGTACAAATCACATTGGATGAAGAAGGAGGATCAGTTGATCTATTAGCATATAGAGGAATCATTTGCTCACTCTTATACTTGACAGCCAGTTGACATGATATTTCTTATGTTGTCGGAGTATGCACAAGATTTCAAGCTAATACAAAGAAATCACATATGGATTCTGCCAAGAGAATTGTAAGAAATCTGAAATGTACTAAGTCACTTAGAATCTGGTACCCAAGATGCGACGAGCTTATTCTAAATGGGTACTCAGACTCGGACTTTAGAGGTTTTCAGATTGATCGCTAGAACACGAGTGGAACTTGTCAGTTTCTTAGACATAAGCTGATAAGTTGGTTCAGTAAGAAACAACACTCAGTTGCACGTCTACTACAGAAGTGGAATACGTTGATGCTGCTAGCTGCTTTGCTCTACTACAATGGATCAAATAGTTGTTGCTCGATTAGGATGTGGAATCAGGATGTGTTCCCTTCTATTGCGATAATAACAGTGCAATGTGCATCACGAAGAATCCGGTTCATCACTCCAGAACCAAGCACGTTGACATATGACATCACTTTATTCGTGATCATGTCGAAAAAAAGGACATAAGTGTAGAGTACATTTATACTGACGATTAACTTGCTAGCATCTTCACAAAACCACTTCCGAAAGCTCGCTTTAAAGAGCTTTGTATCAAACTCGGTCTTATGGAGTTTGATGAGGCTGAAGAAGGAGAAGAATGAGTCCGAGCTCTCATTCACTATCTTGGATTTCTGAAGTATATAGATGTTGTACTGAGTCCAAGCTCTCAGTATACAATTTTTAGTATTCACTCAATGAGCAAAATATCGCTCGTTGATATATCAAGTACATGATCATGATGACATTCAACAAGTGGTTGAAGACGGTGAAGCGGACTAAGATTGAGTCTAAGCTCTCAATCTTAAAAAAACATTGAAGACAGAGAGATGCAGATTAAAGTTGAGTCCAAGCTCTCACTTTATTTGAAGATTGAAAAATATAAGCTGATGGAGATCCTTGCTGAATAAAATGGGATGATTGATCTACCAAATCGCGTATGCGATATACCACATTTAATGCAAATAAATGCGAAGGATTCTCAACAGAAATCCGAATCTTCCTTCGAAAGCTATGGTCCAACACTTTCGGGACTCAAGGAGGAAAATTAAATCACATCCCATGATGCACATTGCAGGCATAGGGCACCTCAACCGTCGACGATTTCCCAAAAGACGGTCGAACTTCTCAGTACATGATCTCAACCGTCCATTTTCTACATTTTACTTGTAGCTATAAAAAGGGTTCACCGCTGTCCTTTTTGCAAAAATATTTTCTTTTCTGTCGAACCCTTCCTTCCGTTAAGCCTATACTTTGAAGGAATTTTTTCTCTTCCCTTAAAAAATACTCTCAATGAAGAAGAAGAAGCCGCCAGATATATCATGTTCTACCATTTTTGGGTGCGGTCAAAGAGGGGGAAGAAGTATGGAAGGTGCAGAAGAGATCAAAAATATGAAGCGTGAGTAGATAAAAGATATTGTAGGAGCAGAAGAAATCATAAGATATCTTCTACCGTTGTCGTCTCTTTCTATAGAACAGACTGCTCATTGCTCAAAGTGACATGCCAAGCAATGGGGCATGGCCACTTAGAGAGTTTTTTCGCATCGTCTCCCTATCGCCCAATGGAAATATTAAGAAGGATAGGCTGGCGAACGAAGAAAGGATCCTGGAGGTGGGTGAGATGAATAGGGAAGACATTCCTTCCCACAAGGTGCACAACTCCACCACCTCCGAGACTGACAATTGCTGGAATTAATAGAAAAATCTTGCACTGCTTCATTCCTGTTCACAGTCTCTTTCTACATAAGATATCTTTCTTCTGATTCATAGCAGTCTCTTTATACGGTGTAATAACTTGAGTTAGAGACTCAAGTCTCGTGTTAAGAAACACGAAAACTCAGAGAGTTTAGCAAAGAGATGGCCTTTCTCATATGAAGATTTTCAGAGTTCGTTCAAACTTAGTAACTGTTTAAGGTTGAAGGGTAGGCCTATTTATAGGGGGATCCTCCGGCATTTTGAATTTATGTCCGTTAGACACAAAAATTCAATCACTAGACTCATGGAAGATATTGTCCAATCGTAGCCCATGTCGTAGGCCTGCTCTGCTCTGCTATGCTTTGTCAGTGTACTATACACTAACTATGTTAGACTAAGTTTCAGTCTGTGGGATCCAAGTTTGGATAACCTCGTACTGACCTTTCTTGGGCATGCATATGCCTAAGTCTGACTGAGCTTCGATATCTTTCGAATAGCTCGAACTTTAAAGGTAGATGCCTTATACTGACTTCCCAAGGTCAGTATAGCTAGCCCTCGTACTCACTTCCCATAGTCAGTAACCCTCATACTGACTGTCCACAGTCAGCATGGAAAATGCCTTCATACTGATTTCTCCTGATCACCATGGAAAACCCTCATACTGACTTCTTCTTGTTAGTACTGGAAAGTCCTCATATTGACTTCTCCTGGTCAGTATGGATGGACCTATACTTAGTGCTCCAACTCAGTTTTGGTCAAGGCTATACTTGGTGGAAACCAAGTTTCAAGGCGTGCTGATTGTCAGTTCTTGAGCATCTCCTTTGCTTGATCTTCAGCCTAAGTTTTATTACAACACGACCGATCCTATACAAGGATTACAGTTTAGAACTCTAGAAACTAAAAAACTGACTAAGATGGCTTTTACAATCTTTGACCCACGAAAACACAAAAGTAAGGAAGGATTTCTCTAACAAAAATCCTAACACTAAGCTAAGTGAATTGCCAGATAGGGATGATCACGAGCCGAGTATGGCCAGGCTCGAGCTCGAGCTCGACTCAAAATTTCTAAGCTCGAGCTCGAGCTTGGCTCGATCAAGCTCAATTTTTTAAGTTTGAGCTCAACTCAGCTCGATTGTTTTAATTTATTTTAATTTTTAATTAAAAAACTATATTATTTATTATTAAATAATAAATTTAAGAATAAAAATTAATATTATATTAAGCTCGATAAGGCTCGTGAGCCTAGCTTAAATCCAAGCTCGACTTGAGCTTGAGCGCGATAAGGCTCGTGAGCCTGTCGAATCGAGTATCATAAAGCTCAAGCTCGAGCTTGATAACTACTCAAATAGCTCGAGCTCGAGCTCGGCTCGATTACTGTCGAGTCGATTTCGAGTTTTTATAGCCGATCCCGAGTAGCTTGCGAGCCGGCTTGACTCATGCTCACCCCTATTTCCAGACCAAGTGTATGAAGAGTGGACGTAAGACGGTTTAGTCCGAACCACTATAAATTTGTTTTTCGTTTACTTCTTTATTTACTTATATATTAGTATAGTTTAATCTCACTTTCAAATCCAACACTCAAGTGTTGAGTATACACTGAATAATGACTCTAAAATAAAGTCGACATCAAGTACCTAAAAGATATTTAACAAACCAAGTTGTCATTTCACCCGCAACTTGGATAAGTGCAAGATTACCGAACTTACAAACCAAAATTTCCGCTGTGCATATATTCTATACTCTAATAAATCAGGACCAACATATGGCGTGTAAGGGCAGAAGAAGATGTGATAAATTCCCTTAGAGAGGAAGAAACTCTGAACCTGCTTATCTGTAAATTTTGTGCCCTTATCACTATCACATTTTTTTATGGAACAGGAGAATTGAGTTTCCACATAAGTAGTAAAATTGCACAAGGTAACAAAGAAGTCTGACTAGTGCACCAGAGGATAGAACCAAGTAAAATGGTGGCGATCATCAATAAAAACCACATGCTACTTGTAATTTGCAGAAGATAGAACAAGAGCATGTCCCCATAAATCACAATGAAACAAATCTAAAATATGATCAAATGACTATTTTTCATTTAACTGAGATAAAAGTCGAGTACTTTTGGCAAACTAACATGAATTACAACTAGAGGGCTTTAGTAAACAAGAAGTAACAGAAATATGCTCTTTTTTATTTAACAATAAAATGGAATCATGAGAAACATAACTTAATCTAGAATGTTATAATTCAAATGAGGCACCTAAAATACTAGACTTCAAGTGTCCAAGCAAGGTGGGTCGAACATGCTCCAAAATGTAAAGATATGCTTCACGTAATCCTTTTGCTACCATAGTTCGGTTCAGACGATTCTAAATTGCAAAGAAATCATTAGAGAACAAAACATCCACCGGTAAATCCGAGGTGAGCTTACAAACTGAGAGAAAGTTTTTAGTAAGGTCAAGAACAATCAAGACATCTAATAAATGTCGAGAATTCAAAATTCCAAAATCACCAATTTGAGATATTGAGAGATTAGCACAGCACCATTACCGACTACAACATGATTAGTACTAAGTAAGGTCGTGAGGTATCAAGTTTAGATGCAGTTGCAGTCATATAAGTCGAAGCATCAGTGTCAAGAAACTAGTCTAATGAATCTGACATGAGTGAGGGAATAGCCTAGGTTGAAGGCCCCAACCAGATTTACGGTGGCAGATGAAGATTGCTGCAAGATGCAGTCGGAGCAAAAGGTAGCATAATAACCATCTTATCAACATATCTGACAGCGAGAGTTTTGATGTGAAGAGCTGCGGCCACGACCACAATTTCTAGTAGCACAAGAGTTGTCGCCGCCACGAATGAGAATGCCTCGACCACGACTGGAGGAAGGAAGAGAGAGGCTCGAAGAACGAGGCTGGCTATAGAAGTTCATGGGTGATGGTCTAGAGGGTTCGAGAGACTCTTGAAACAAGACAAAGCTTTTAGCCTTGGAGAGAAGAACCCAAAAAGTAGGAAGAGTCGTCAATGCCATTTGTGCCACCGAAAAGTTGGCAAAAGAGGGACCGAGGCCACAAAAGAACTGATGTGTTTTATTCGTCTTGTCGACTGGACGACCCATGACAGCGTGTTGATCACATAATGCCTTGAACTGTTGCGATACTCAGAAACAAACGGGAACCCTTCTTAATAAGCTGAAGATCATTCTTGAGCCGAATATAATGAGAGTTTCATTTATTACCGAATGTTGTGTCGAGCGCAACCTAAAAATGCGAGAGGAAGTGAAGTCAAGGACTTCGGACATGGATTCTTCAGTTAGGGAAAGAGAGGTGTCACTAATCTTGTTGAAGCCACTTGGTGTATGCCAGATTTGGAGAGGAATCAACGCGAGCTGGCTGAGTGATCGTCAGTGGTGGGGTGGGTATGGAATCGTCGACAAAGCCGAGAAGATTTTGAAAGGTGAGAATGAGAACGACTTGAGACTTCCAGACAAGATAATTTGATGAGAGTTTGATGATGACCAAGTGAATGAGAGTGGAAAGAGGAAGAGAGTCGGCATCGGAAGCTATGGACGTCAATGATCAGTGACGAGAATGAGGGGACGATGGAAGTCATATAGGATGTAGGATTGAATATTTTAGGATGATATCATGATAGAAATAATATTTACCACAATTGAAATCATTGTATTGCACATATGTTTATAAAGATACAATGAAAAGAAAAATACGGAAAGAAAAACGACAATAATATCCTAGAGATATGAAGATATGATGTTAAGATACAATCTAAACCTTTATGATTATGTCCATGTTATAATTCATATAATGAGCAATAGTTCTATAAACGTGATTTAAATAGTTGACAGACATGGAATTTATTTATGTAGAAACACGTACAATAATTTAAGTTGTTTGAGAAGATAGGAAATTGAAAGAGAGTGATGGGTCATGCCCATTTAGCAAGAAAGGACATGGATCCAGCACCCAATAAGAGTGAGACATATGCTCCCAACTGAAGTCTAACATTGTTTTCCATTCTTGGGCTCATGAAATCTGCTGCTAGTAAATCCACCAGCGCCATGTATATCAGTATCCCCGCCGACGCCGAGCACAGCACCCCCTCCACCGCCACTCCGCTCCTCCTGCTCTTCTCGTATACGCTGCTTATCCCCATTCCGACCCCCACCCCCACCGGCGCTGTGATCGAGAAAAATGCTGTCATGACCACCGTCGTCACCCCCTCAAACCTCGCCTACTTACAATTTGATCATTAATATTTAATTACATTTCTCAAATTGTACAAAAAAAAAAAAAAGAAAAGGAATATGCATGATCTTAAAAATTAAGAATGTCAATCTAGCTCCAAATCTATTGATTGATCTAATTCTGGCGAGTTAAAATATTTTGATTTGAAAAAGATTTAACTGAATAGCCCGGGATTGAGTAGCTCGATAGAATTGAGCCCGAAATCTGACGAGCTGGCGTGATTGACACAGTTAATTTCTTATTAATAATTTCAATCATAATTATATTATAACTAAAATTATTTCTAATATTTAAGATCATATATATTTCTTAATTAGGTTTTATGCGATATAATTGTATTTAATTAAGATTGTTTTAATTGATAATTAATTTCTTAGAAAGCATTTAATGAGTTAAAATATTGATAAAAGAAAAAAATTGCGATTACATAAAAATTAAGCTTTTTTTGGATTTTTTTATAACAGGGAATAATATCACTCCCTCCGTCCCAGCCGAATTGTCCCAATTTGACCGGACACAATAACCAAGGACTGTGAGTGTTGACTGAGTTGAGTGAAATTAATATTTTATTGTTAAGTGTTAAAAAATTACTATTTTTAAAAATGGAACTAATGGAGTGAGATAAACAAAAAAGGAAAGTTGGACAATTCGGGCGGGACAGAGGGAGTATATGTTTAAAATTAATTGGAAGATTAAAAAAAAAAAAGAGGATAACATTAATGACAAAAAAATTCTAATATATTTAAAGAAAAAAAGTTATTTAAATTCTTTGATTCACTGGGTTAATCCGTAAACCAATTAAAGTGGTAATGTCAAAATTAAGATTTTTAAACCCGAAAAAGTTTTAACCGAAATTAACCCAAATTTGAATAACTCACAATTCATTAAGATTATTCGATAACTTGATAGATTGACTCGTTGATATTCCTAATGAAATATCAGTCGGAATATGCAACACGATTTTTCAGGCCACCGCACCAAGAGTGAAAACATTATGACAACATCCTCGCCTTTACATCTATATATATATTCCTTGATTCCCACGATTATATATTTTCTTTTTATGTCTGTATTTTACAATTGTCACTCCATTTTTAACTTCTTACAATAATGGCTTTTTTTTTTTTTTTGGAATTTAATGATCGTAAAAGCTCTTGAAATTATGTGGAATGATATGATATTATTTCAAGTCCAGACAATAGCATTGCATTATTGACTGTAAGATTTTGATGATTATAAGCAACAAACTACTTTTATGACATAAAATTATTAGATTTCTAATTGAGATATTCGATACAAAATTGTTGAAAATTGCAAAAGTGAAGCATCATCGGTATCAAAATATAATTCACTTTCGTAAATTCGTTGATTCTTAAAGGAATATAAAGTGTGTATAAATAGAGGTATGTATATTTACCTGAGAGATACATCCCCCAAGCCCCATCCCTTCGAAGAACTGGTGGAGGGATAGAGCAATGATCAGTGGTTTTACCGCATCGGGGCTTCTAGAAGCCCCGAGCGATATCCCAATGATTAGCGAGTGCACAACAATTCCGAGCTCCAGAACCTACCACATTAATCAATTCATTAAAAATTGGAAGACTAGAAAGAAGAAGCATTCGATTTCACGAATTTCGTGAAATCAAGAACTTCAAGGTTAAATGCACGTTCAACGAACGTACTTGTGATATTATGCGCTGTCGGACTAGTTCCGACACGCTTGTCGCATGAGGATGGGCGGCGTGGTCGTCACCACTGACGACGACGCCACCCACCTCCTCATCCACCACCTCCTTCCTCGACTGCATGTTCTTGTAGAAGGCGGTGGCCACCGTGTCCACCATGAGCGTCCCGATGGAAGCCGCCATTGCGATGAAACCCGAGAAGGGGAACTTCGCCCACGGGTTCCGACCAAGGCAAGGAGATGTCAAGGTCCGGAATGCATCGGGGAGGATGTGAACGAACCCGGTGGCTAAGATCACTCCGCCGGCAAACGCCTTGATCATGAAGAAGATGTCGTTCTCGGGGCGGAGTACAGCCAGCTTCCGGCCCAGAATCGGGAAGCTGACGCCACCTGCACCTGCTACCAGAACTGAAGCAATTGCCACCAGCTTCAACTTGAGCGCTTCGCCATCGCCGCTGCCCTTCCCCGCCTCCACATCATGGCCGCTCCTGCAATCTTCGGAAGCCGTTGCCGGGACTGAGGCGCCGATGAGCAGCAACATGATAATGAGTTTATTAAGATCGGCCATGGCGGAATATTTGTGTTTGGAGAAGACAGATTGTGACAAGACTAAATGTTGGGAGGAAAGGCGCACATGACCTCCCTTTTTATTTCAAGTGGCAGTGTGTGTTTTTATTTTTTTAATTTATAAAGGCAATGCATAAGACAAAGTTAGTAAAGGATTTATCTATGTTGAATGCACTTAGTCCATTAAACGAGATTAAAAATATAAATAAATAATCTCGTCTACTGGTCTTGGTGCATTCAACTTAGAATTTCTCATATTCAATAAGTATTTGAGTTGGAGTATTAGAATTTAGTTCCTATGTTGTTATTTGTTTAAATATATATCATAAAAATATAAACCACCATTTTATAATTATGAATCTTAATTATTGGACTCATGTTACATATAGAATTTTTTTAAATTAGAGTGATCAATAATTTTTAATGAGGGATTCAATGACAGTATATATACAAGTCATGAGCATGAATAAATGAATTTTAAAAGTGTTTTTAATTATGATTAAGCGCTAGTCAAATATTTGGAACTTCAAATATCTAACGAATTAGATAATATTTTTGGTTTTTTAGTTGAAAAAAATTGTCTAACCCAATTTTTACAATAATGATATTAATTCACATGCAAATTGAAGAGTGTTGATAGAAAGTAATTTTATTGATTTTGCAAATAAATAGTTGGAGACAGAAAAATGTGATCATGCAAGTAACAGAAATTTGAAAAGGAAAGGCAATAATGCAACACCAGCTCCAATGAAGTCGTCTGAAATAATCACTCAAATTTCCAATTTCAATTATTGATTTGTCGACCAATTAGAATGCAGTTTTAATATGTTTAATTGCAAATTATATTAAATAATGTTATATTCTTAATCATCGAAGTTAAAGTGACTCTAATTTCAGTTTTTCGAAACTTTTAAATGCTCAAAATATATAGAAAAATAGAAAATAAAACCCAACATTTGTAATCCATTTTCATGAACTAATTATCAAACACCCCCAAATTTACTTATTATTCTTAATATTTTGAAAAAATTGCATAAAAAAAATGCAAAACTATATGTTTTATAGATAGGCGGAAATTTATGTATTACTATAAATTGCGCAAGGTACACATATTGTATCTGAATGTGAAAACATTTTATTAAATAATTATATCATATTATAGTATATGTATATGTATTTATTGGCGACTTTTTTATTTTAATTTTAATGCACAAACTTTCTAGGGATTTTAGAATTAAACATTTGAAAAGTTCATTTTAAGAAATATATTTTTTTCTACTATTACATTTTCAGAAAAAGGATAGTGTAGGGAGTTGTACGCAATTTTTCACATTTTATTTTATTTTTGACTATGAGGAGAGATGATATATGTTGGTCCCAAATTAAAATACGTAAATATGCAGTGGAAATTTTAAACAAACTTGCACTCTTCTAGCTGGTTGTTCTGGTACCAGCTTGGATTATCAAAAAAATTGGTTGATTAACGAGATTTGTTACTTAGTCGTTTTCAAGTATACTCCAACACTTAAAGCATTGGGTCTTAAATTCAATGTAAGAATATTTTAGAAAGCAATAAAGACATAAAATATTTATAGAGGTTCGGACTAAATTGTCCTACATCCTCTCTTCAAACTCGCAGTCTGAAAATCACTAAATTTTAAGATTACAAAGCTATCACACGATCTGTAGCTAGCTATATGCTTGTGACCTCCAATTCACTAGCGCAATTGCCAAGTCATTTTCTCCCCTTCGCTTCTCCACATCTGAAGTGTGGGCACAACAGTCAACCTCCAGCTGACCGTGTGACTTTGAGTTCTTCCATGGAACGTCAGCGTGCGGTATACACCTGTAATAGTTACATCTGGAGATGTAGCAGTTCTAAGATATTCTCTTACATGGAAAGTAAGAACACTAAACACAAAGCTCTTGCTAGATGCACAAAGCCTCGTGTCCAAAGACAGCTCACAGAAAGCTGATAAATAGCATAAGAATGCATAAAGCTTTAAGTATGCCGATTAGAGCTTTCACATAGTTATCGTCTTGGAAAAGTTAGTTGCAGAACTCGCAACCTCCTTCAGTTGAATTGATGCCTCTATTTATAGACTAATCTAGAGAGGTTTGAATCTGGAGCTGTTGTGAGACAAAATGAGCCCGACCAATTGGAAGTCTCACTTTTTCTGATTTGTTGCATCATTATTGTCAGAGCAGGTGAATTTTGCAAGCTTTAGTCAAAATGGCTTTAAGGATTGCAGACTTATCTCCTTTCTATTAAGTCTCGACTTGGAAGTGTATGCTTGTCTTGACTCGCTTGTCTCTACTAGTTGGTCTGGACCATTAGGGGTTGGAACCCTAATTATAAATAACTCAGTCTTTCCTTAGATTTCATAACTCAAAACAACTGAAACCAGAGAGAGGGGGGGGGGGGGGGGGCGCCAACTGCAATGGGAGAGATAAAATTCAACTCCATCTCCTGCAGTGCTATCGAGCAGAATACTCATTAGTAGCAGGATTGAAAAAGTAAAGGGATATAGATATGAAGATCTGATCTAGATGATCAATAGGATTTCTAATCCTTATTCTTTTCAATTAAATCTTTTCAATAGGATTTAATTGAAACATGTGGTGGAATTAATATGTGGATTCAACGAGATTACTGATTCAGTCTCTACAGACTAAAAGAAAACTTTGAGATTCCATTGCAATTAAATTTATAGTAACATGCATAGGTTTTTTATCGTATGATAATTATTTTGACATTCATAAACAATTCAAGTTAATGGATTTACAATTTAGTGCTCTGCATTGATCCCTACACGAAGATGTATGAAAAACTGCCTGTTGCAATCAAGGTAAATTTGATGAGGCAATTATTCAATCTAAAGATGTCCGAGGATTTGCTAGTTGCAGAGCATCTCAACAAATTCAACATGATCACAGTGTAGTTGCATTTAGTTGGGATTGATTTTGAAGATTAAGTCCGAGCTCTAATCAGTGCTACCGCAGACAAAGAGTAATTTTAAAAATCTTAACTCATTCTTATACGAATTGGTAAATAAAAAAAAATTAAATACAATTTTGAAACATTAAAAATTAAATTGCAAAAAATAGCAAATGGGGGGAAATTAAAATGCAAATATGTAAATATATATAATTAAATCTCAAATACACATAAATGTCTGAAAATAAATTGTAATTTATAAAAAAATATTTATTTATTTTTAACAAAACAAGCAAATGTTATAAATCAACTATAGTCAATCCATTTCATCCACAATATCTATTATCTAGCGTTGATAAAGCTACAATTTATTTTCTGCAACCACTCTGATGGAATAACTCATTGTTTAAGATATATAGACTATTGCTAGTATTTTATCTTATGTTTACATTGCACATAATTATTATATTTAAAAATTGCAAATATAGATTAGTGATCAGGTGAGGTGAGGATGAGGTTTAGTATGAGAAGTAAGAATAAATTTCGTCCGTTCATTTCCTTAAATCAACGAACATGATTCAATCTCAGCAATTTAAAAATGACGGCATTTTTGCCTCAATATCTCGCAGTAAAGGCTAAAACTGTAAAAATACTCAAAAACAAACAGCAACCTGCATTTTAAGCCCGATTTACTTTATTTTTACATAAATACGAATTAAAAAAAATTTAAATTACATCGCATTAACTGTCGTAAGTTCATTTTTGACCATCCTACGTGCATTTATAAGAATACTATCATGCATTTTTTGGTTACATTCTTATTGACTTTGACACAATTCCTTGAATCACGATAGGTCAATTTTTTACATTTTGCACACATTCACATTAGTTTATCAGACATTCTAAGAGCTTTCTCCTTCCTCGAAGCAATTCGACTTCCACTGCTTTTGGTTTTCACTATAACTGGAGACAACACTTCAATATTTTCAGGAACCGATCGACCATAAAAACCTTCAAACATCTTCTTCTTCAAAGCAGCAATACGAGCATAGTCCTTATAAAACTCAATATCATCATCAAGAGTTCTAAAAACTCCCTCTTTAAAGGTTTCATCTCATCAAGACAGTTTGGTGTAAATGAACCTGTAATATAATAAAATGCATAAGTTTATCACTAATAATGCATGATACAAACCTAAAAATGAACATGTCATTACACAAAAATTTTACAAATCAGGATAAAAAAATGCACATGTTATAGAACTATAATGAATAAAAAAGACAGAAAAATGAATAATAGATAAAATCTTTTTAAACAATCTTCACGCACGAACAATCAATAACAAAAAATTTCCAATTCCAAAACCAGCACTAATCATCTCTAAAAATTACAGAACATAAAAACAAACATGAACACAATCACAAATCAAAAAATAAAAAGCAGAGAAAGAAAATTTTGAATATACCTTCACATCCGCGATCAACCATAACATCGTCAAATGATAGAACTCCAAAATGAAAAATTGAATTCAATAACAACCACAAGTAACAATAACGACTACAAAGACAAATGCGAAATTCAGAAACAATGAAAAAAAATATGATCGAATGAAGAAATAGAAATCAAATCGCACGAAGAAGGAAGAGGAAATCAAATCGCACGAAAAAAGGAATAAAAATTTGATCAAATGTGAAGACAAATAAAATTATAAAAATAACATTAATTTTGCAACAATGCACGATAATGGACTAAAACTGCATACGGAATTAAACAGATCTTGGTCGTTGAAATGACAAGATCAAAGACTGAGATTAATTTATTCTCATTTCTCATACTAAAAACTATTCTCATATGATCACCACTATATATATATATATATATATATATATATATATAGTAGTGATCATATAATAAAAGTTTTTCCCATGCTAAATGAGAAAGAATCTGAATCCTTTATTTTGTTGATCCATATGTTGTGATAATTCAGGATTTGTTAGATAATAACCGTATTCTCTATCTTTAGATCTAAACATTTGTTCTCCTAATTTCTCTTTCCTCCCATTATAATCAAATGATTGTATCTTTCTTGATTCAAATCTATTTTTTACGAATCATATATCAAATTAAACGTAAATATCAGTTGTTTTTTTTATCCTGAAAGTAAATATATTGAAGAACATATACACCTGAATATATAATCAAGATTTTCATGCGAATTTTTTAAATTCAACATATGCAATATGGATATCAAATGAATCGTCATAAAATATGTTTAATCTGATATATGGTTTGTAAAAAATAGATTTGAATGGAGAAATATATAATCGTTTAATTATATTGTATGGAGAGAAAAAATAAGGAGAGAAAATGCTTAGATCTAAGCAATATAACGACGGTTTCTCAAATTTAAAGGTTAAATGACTAATTAAGATACTCAAATTACCTTATTTATCCAATAAATCCTGAGTTATCATAACCATTGGATCAACAAATAAAGGATCCAGATTCTTTTCTATTTAGTAAGGGAGAAGGCTTTAACATATGATCACTAATCTCTCTTTCTCTCTCTCTCTCTCTCTCTCTATATATATATATATATATATATATATATATATATACGGATCCAGTAAGAAAAATCCCTCGTGAGAAAGAAAGAAAATTGTTTGATTATGTTTACGACGTTGCTTGATTGTGTTCATGTTATTGCTTGTAATATCCCGAGTTTAAATTAAGCCAATTTAAGCTTAATTTTGTGAGTAAATAAAGAATTATTTCACAATTGGAGAATTTATTTGCCATTAAAACAGAAAACGACACTCAATATCGGATGCAAGTTCGTTTCTTGCAAACATTATGACTATGGTTATGTTTTGTGAAACTCTAAGTCACCATGCAACCACAATTTGTGAAAGAGGTCCGAGGGCGACAAATTATTCTTCCTAGTGAAAATAAGTCGCGATTTAATTAACAACTCGCACCAAAGAGCTCTGTTTCTTGTACCGAGCTAGGGTATGCTTGAGATGAATTTATGATAAATTTAGAAATGATCCGATTGAGATTTCGAGGTCAGATGAATATTTTATAAATTTTTTAACTTTTAAGTTTAGATCCAAAAGGTGATAATTAAAAAAATTATGGAACTGCACCCACGAGTAGATCTCATGATTTGGAACATTTCTGTGTATGTCCGTTTTTCAATTTGGACAATGGATGTCAAGTTATAAATCCACAAAGGTTGGGAAATAAATAGAATACACGTTGAAAAGGATCCGAAATAGGTCAAATAGGGCGACGACAAGTGTCACCACCCCATTGGACCAACATGACACTTGTCAAAATTTTAAAAGAATTATAAATAATTGGGGTTGGCATGCATCTCAAGGCGAGATTTTGCCTATAAATACAGCCCCCAAACCTCATTTCCTCACACCAATTCCTTTCTGACAACTTCGTCTGTCCTTTTTCTTTAGCGATTTTCGAACAATCTAGCCAAAGATTTGCTATGAGCCTAAAACCTTTAAAAGATTGTGCTTCAAAGTTTATATTAAGCTTTGAATCACTCAATTTTGTCGAGAAACGAGTGAGATATAGGGCTCCGAAGTATCCCCATCGGTAAGCCGTAGATTTCTACGTTTAATTCCATAACTCAGCCATTCGGCAATGAAATTAAAATATAATTATATATCCGTGTTCCTTGTGAAGTAAGGAACATTTTGGTACCAAGAGTTGGTCGATCCATTGCCAAAAATGTCGGAACCGCCGCCAAACTCCATTGATTCTGGTGAATTTTTTTCCAAGCTTTTTCCAACAAGTTACTTATCTTTCGATCAGTTTGAGCATGCATTTAGTCTCATGGAATGTTTGTGAGCATTTTGGGTTGTGTGGGAGGAGTCGGAGATGGGCGGAGGCCGACCGGAGAAGCTTGTGCAGGTCACGTGAGCTGTCTGTGTTGATCAGCTGCTGCTGCACGTCGACGTCCATAGCCATCGACCGATGTGGATCACTGATGGTTGATTGGGGTGGCGTCGATCGATGTATTTTGCCGTCGGTCGACGCCGGCGGCCTGGTATCATGCTTTTCGTGTTTTACATCTGTTTCGTTCTGATTTATTTTATTTTTGAGGCAAAAAATTATCTGATGATTAATCTACATTTCATGCACAATATTATGTGGAAAGAATGAAGTTTGGACGTTGGGTTTTGAAGTTTATTGATTAATGCATTGATAATAGCATGTTTAGCCGTTTAAATTATAAACGTGATTTATTCGAGTTAGGTTGTTAACCGTGGATTGGTTAACATTTGTGATTGAGTTATTGAAGTCACATACATGTCTCGAAGGGAGAGGATGGATGTCGGATAGTTGAGAAATGTTAGTTTGGGTTTGTTAGTGATAGGTCCTGATCTACGTCAAGTAACGCCAGCTGGGACTGATTGATTTATGCTGAGACTATCCATCCTAATTAGCATATGCTTTATTGTGTTATTATGTGAAGGGAGAAACACATGGAAATTGTGACAGCTCAACAACAACTAACGTGTGACTCTAAATCTGTAAGCATTAAAAGGTGGGGACTATTTTCTGGAAAAATAAAATGTCTTTTCAAGCTGTGAGCATAGTTTTTTAAGAGCATGAAAATGTTTTGTTTTGAAATTGATTGTCTATGCCAAAATGTTTTGTGTTGTCATATTTGTACCTCTGGTAAATCGTGGGTTTCCAGAGATATGTGTTAAGTGAGATCGAACCAGATATAATTGTTATCTGCGCTAATTCTCATTAACTTCAAGGATATTAAGATCCCTTATTTCTAAAATGCATAGGTTAACAGCGAGGATGGATATGCGGTGGTGTAAAAACAAGTAATCATGGAGGAAGAACAAATCCTGAGATATGCATCTTCATATGCATATCTCCACTATGTAACCCTCTGCTGCTATGCACCTCTAACTACTTCCCTTGTTTGATAAGTTTGAAATGCCAAAACTATTTTGTATTTGTTCTGTTGCACAACGAACTTTACGTTGTTGCATCTCTTTTTATGAAAATGGGTTTATGGTACCCTTGTTATTCGATAAAAGTCTTCCATTATTTTGAAAAATGTTTTAAAGATATACCACACCACTCTAGCGCGCCCCAAAGTTCGGGAAGGCCAGTTGGAGGCGTTACAGAAGTGGTATCAAAGCTTCAGGTTGTGCCTTTTCTTTGACTCTGATTATCAAGACTTCTCTTGTTTTGGATGTCTACTGTGAAGTGATTGTTCTCGTGCTTTACACCCCAGTTCATCCTGCGCGACCTGAGAGGTACGTTTTGGTGAAAGTTTTGAATTTTTTGCTTGCAAATTGTTTATTGACTGTGTTCACTACAAGTGTTTTGGAGTTGAAAAGGATTTTCGAACTGATAGCACAATTTTTATTGTGGCTATAAATCATTTTGAATAAATGATGTTCTTTTTGAAAGAAAGTTGATTGAAAATGATTCCAAACATGATATGATTGCATGTCTAGTATCGGAGTAGGGGATATACTAACATTGCATATTTTTTTGAATGATTTGTCTAGTATGGGAGAAGGGGAAGTACTGGCACTTCATTACGTTTGTTTTGTGGGTTTTAGGAGCTGGGCTCCAGCCACATTTGTGTTGTAGGTTTAGGAGCTGGGCTCTAACCACATTTTGTTTAACCTAATAAGGTTATTTGTTGGTTAAAAGCATGAATGCATGATTTTGGCACCGATGAGGTGGCCCATGAAAAAACTTTTGATTTTGGCACCAATAAGGAGGCCTTGTGAAATTGATGAATTCAAAATATTGATTTTGAAAGTTTTGTGCAAGCTGTGTAATTGATATGTTTTATTGCTTAAAGATGTGTTAGATTGTGTGTTGAGCTAGTTAAATCTGTTTTGAGATTGTGTACTAACCTTGGAGGTTAGATTAGGATGGATCAGGTAAATGACTGACTAAACTTTCGGCTTTGAAAAAACAATTCCGTTGTGAACTTATGATGACTTCTGGTTTTTGGATTGATTTGATTTTGGATTGGTATTGTCATGGGTAACGTGAAATGATACCCACAGTCTTGGTTGAATCTCGAAGCATTTGAGTTATGTGTAGCCTGGTTTGAGTGTGAACGGTGTGCGAATCGCTACTCACGGGCATGAGAATGACTTGTGCATGAAATGCACTGATTTTGATTTTATTGTTAGCATACAATTAAGTTATGATATATCGATTTTCTGTTACCTTGATCAAACGTCTTAAGACTTAAAGGTATGTCATTGTCTTGTGTAGCACCGAGTGCGAAGTACTTAGAAATGATTATGATTCTGTGAAATTTTAATGCGAAGCATTACTTGACGAGAACCTAGGACTATTAGGATGAGTCATGTTCTGTTCGCGCGAGCATAGGCGAACTGAGTTAGTTCTTCGTCTGCTTAGTGGAATTACTACTAGTCGAACATAGTAGATGATTGAGCTTATTGTTGTAATTTCCATTACACCTAATTGGATGAGGACTTGAAATGAAGTTAGTAATGTATTGATATAGCTCAACCTTGTGAATTGAGTAGGAATGGACAGGTGTACGTATATTGTTGAGCTGGGTACATACAGAGAATAAGTTTTCGAATGAACTTTCAATCTAGTTTGGGAGAACCTGAAAATTGAGAATTATTTCGGAATAGTGTTAGTTGCGAGCTTTCACTATTGCCTAGAGGCACCTGTGAGTTGATGAGATAAGCATCGATAGGTGCAAAATAATTGACAAGATGTAAAGATGTTAAATGGAGGACTCTCACTTGAAAGGATGTTCTTTGCATATGAATCTTCTGGATCCTAGATGGAGTACGACGAAAAACTGTAGCGACAACGAAACACTAATTTGGATGTGGGCATAGTTTGAGGAGAACTTCGACATGCCAAGGAGGATTTCACGAGAAAGTTGGACTGTGGTAAAGTGTTATCTCTAACTTGCAATCTATGTTATCCTATGAGAGGATATGGATACTGCTAAGTGTTAGTATATTTACTTTCGCTGATGGCTATGACCAAAGGAGATCGAGAGTGCCTCGATCGAGTGATAATATGAAATCAATGATTTTGGATGGTTGGGATCAAGTCCACTTGGGTTTGTGAAACCCATTGTTAAAGTTTGATTACAATGTTAGCTTAGGGGACTAGTATCACGGAGGTACTAAACTCTATAAGCATAACGTAAGTGCACGTGTAAAGCCTTGGAATGGTAGGTGCACTAATTGCTAAGAACTTTTCAGCATGATTCATATAGATAGTATGATATGCTATATTATATCGAGTGGATAACCATATTCCTCGAAATGAACTTAATCAATTTAGAATTGTGCTATTGTGAGACGCGCACCAAGTGGCCACTTTGAGAAATGTGCAATAAGCGCGGGTTGAAAATGTATCGGGAAATTTAAGTTGTTGTGTAACAACTAAATTTGTGAGGTGGTTGTCTAACACTGAAATGCATATGAGGAGAGGGCGATGACTAGATCATTGCCAAGCCTAGTTAGTGGCATGAAGCCATCTCAGTTCACGATATTATCCCTGACGAGGAGGGCACATCTGTGCATAAATTATAATTATTTTCTTTTCAGACATCAGTACCACTCCTCAACCTTTCCAGTAATTGCGATCTTTTGATAATGATAACCACCAGCTCAGAAAGGCGCAGTGAGCTCCTCCAAAGTTGAGGATTTGGGTTTCAGTTTCGGAAAGGACTTTCCAAGCACATGTCGTGCACAGATTAGGATAAGATTTAGCTGCTTGACGTACCAGCTTGTCGGATAAGCTGACCCTAGGTGGGAGACTGGCAAAGGGTTTATGAGTACTTGAATAGTATTGCCAGTTCAGTTAAGAAGAACTGGGAGCGACACTGTTCGAAAAATGTGTGTTAGACTAGTATCGTCAAGATAAAGAAAATACAATCTTCCCACTAGATCATGGAAGATGGATGATGGTGACTAAGGTTGAAGATATTGTGAGCAAATCTAGTATGCCTTTAGCAAGTAAATATACCCACCAAGTTAGTGGAAAAGTCCACGATGGGTTGAGGAAAGAGAATTTCAGCTCATTTGTCTACTTTATTAAGATAAATTACCAAGAGTGCTCGAGAATGGCTCTGGACATGGAAAGCACCAGCTGAGGCAGAATTTTATTGGAACCATGGGGGGCCGGAAGAACCAATAGTCACCGCCTCACAGCCCTGCACTGGAACACCAACCAAAAGGGGCAGTTGCCCAAAGGTAGCATCGCCTTCGGTGGAGATGACTGCTATTATTTTGTTATGCTCTATCCTAAGAATTCAGTTGAATGACCATTGAGTGTTGATAATGGAGATGAATATTATGTATATACATAACGTAGATATACGAATTTAGGGCTACTACACTTCGTCACAAAGGAAAAGTTATAATTCTTCAACCGGAAGACAAGAAGACTTGTGTCTATAGAATTGGGAGAAATTACAAAGTGTCAATTCTTTCAGCACTCCAAGCCTCGAGGTTAATGTAGAAGACAAAGAACCAAGCATTCTTGGTATATTTGGAAGGTGAAGTAAAGGCAGAGTTATCAGTCAAATATGTATAAATAGACAGAGAGTTCAAGGATGTATTCCCTGAACAACTATCAGGACTGCCGCCGGACAAGCAGGTAGAGTTCACGATAGACTTGGAATTGGGAGCAGCTTCGATTCCAAGGTACCCTATTGTATGACACCAAAAGAGTGCAAGGGGTAAAAAAAAAATGCACTTACAGGAACTCTTGGACATGGGTTTTATCATACCAAGCGTATTGCCTTGGGGATCCCCTGTCTTGTTTATAAAGAAGAATGATGGATCGATGAGGATGTGCATCGATTACCAAGAATAGAATAAGTTAACAAATATCCTTTGCTCAGGATCGACGATCTGTTCGATCAACTGAAAAGAGCAAGCTTATTCTCGAAGATAGACCTTCGATCAAGATATTATCAGTTGAAGATTCGGAAGGAAAACATTTCCGATGACAACATACAGGACAAGGTATGGTCACTAAGAGTTCGTGATTATGCCATTTGGACTCACGAACACCCTAGCGGTGTTCATAGACCTGTTGAATAGAGTGTTCCACCCATGTTTGGACGAATTTTGTCTTGGTATTCATCGACTATATACTTGTCTATTACAAGGGCAAGAATAAACACAAGTAACACCAAAAAACTGTTTACAGACATTTGGAAACGAGAAGCTATATACCAAATTCAGAAGATTAAATTCTAGATGAGAGAAGTGACGTTTCTAGGTCAGTTTATGGAATCAATGTAGGCCGCACCAAGATTCAGACGGTGACAGAGTGGAAGTCACCCACTGCATCGCTTGAGAACAAACATTTTCTCGGTTTAAGCGTGTATTCCAGAAGAGTTATAGAAGACTTCTCGAAGATAGTAAGCTTATGGTACAATTGCTACAAAAAAGGGATTTGATATGAATGGACCAAGAAATTTGAAGAGAGTACTCACGGGTTGAAGTAATGTCTGACGACTACACCAATTTTAGTTGTCCCTAAGTCAGATAAGAACCATGAGGTGTACACAGACGTGCCTAGGGATGGCTTAGACTGTGTTGTTGCAAGAAGGAAAAGTAATAACTTATGTATCGAAGCAACTTAAGCCACATGAGGTGGACTATCGGACTCATGATCTGAGTTAACAGTAGTGGTTCAAACTTTGAAAATTTTGAGGCACCACTTGTATAGAGTCAAGTGTCTCACACTTGCAAGTCCTAAGAGCTTGAAGTACTCCTTCGAGCAAAACATGAAAATGAGACGGGAATAGATAACATGAGCTGGACAAAGGTTATGATCTAACGATCAAATATCACCCGGGCAAGGCAAAATCAGTGGTTGATGCATTAATCCGGAAAGGGTGCAGCACAATTTGGATCGCTTCTTACCAGAAAGTGGGAGTTGGTCAAGAATTTTGAAAGACTTCCTATTGAAGTTATTTTGCCATCAGAAGGAAGAAGAGAGAGTACCTTAAAAAGCCTTCAGTGTCACATCAGACCTGAGGTCGAGAATCATTGGGGAATAGAGAAATGATGACGACCTTAAAGAACTGCATCAAGAGATTCGAGTAAAAGAGTCAAATGAATATTGAGAAGTAATAGATACTGAACTGGTATACAAGGATATGAAATGCGTACCAAATGATGGGGCATAAAAGAAATGAGAGTATGAGCGAAGCTCATAATACGTTGCATATTGCCCATCCAGGAAGTATGAAAATGTACGAGGATGTAAAATGTACCTTTTTGGTAGAATAAAGAGAAAAGATTATGTAGTATGTCGAGAATGCCTACTTGTCAGAAAATAAATGCATCACATGAGCAATTGTACGGAAATTGAACATGTTAAACATTTTTAAGTGAAGTAGTAGCATATCACTATGAAGTTTTCATCAGTTTACTGAGGTTCCAGAAAGGGAATACAACGTTAGTGATAACTGTAAATCGTCTAAATAAAGAGCGATTACTTCTTGCTGATTCAAAAAACGTTTGGTTTGGATAGATTAGCACAACTGTATGTAATAAATATATTCTGATTACGTGGAGTACACATGACTAACGGTTGATCAAGACTCCCAATTTACGTCCAGATCTTGGATGAGGTTACAACGTGAATTGAGAACACGCCTGAACTTCAAGACAGTGTGTCACCCACAGATTGATGGTCAATCTGATAGGACCATTTAAACCCTTGACGATGTGATACAAATAGTTGACTTGGATCGAGGAAGAAGCTGAGAGCTAATTTTGCCATTGATTGAGTTTGCTTATGACAACAGTTATCAGGCGTCGATTGGCATGGCTCCCGAAGCCTTGTATGGAAAGAATGTTGATCACCACTTTACCAGAATGAATTGGGAAAAAGAAGAGTACTTAGGCCCAATGCCTTTGGCGAGATGATAGAAGTCATCCGCCAGAAACGAAAGAGATTCAAGGAGGCTCAGAGCAGACAGAAGTCTTATGCTAACATTATAAGAAGTTGGATTACAATTCGAGGTTGGAGATAGGGAATTTCTGAAAGTCTCGCCTACGAGGCGAAACATTAAATTTGGAGACAGGGGTAAGCTACGATCGCATTTTGTAGGACCCTACAAAACTTTGGAATGAATAGGCCCAGTGACATAGCAAACGACAAGTATAGCAAACGTGTGTAACATATTCCACGTGTCGCAGTTGAGAAAGTACGCGTATGATCCAAAAGACAAGATTTGTCAAGAGAAGAGATCACCTTGAATTCAGATTTAAATCACGAGGAAAGATTTGAAAGCGGATCTGGTATCGGAAGATTGAAAGTAAGGAATAAGTTTATTCCACTTGATAAAGTTCTGTGAAATCATCACGGACGGGAAAGAACAACGAGGAAACTACAAAATGAGACGAGGGATAAACAACCCGAGTTATTTGGGACACATTAGAAAATTTTGGGATAAAATTTTTGTGAGGTGGGGAGAATGTAATATCGCGAGTTTAAATCAAGCTAATTTAAGCTTAATTTTGTGAGTAAATAAATAATTATTTCACAATTGGAGAATTTATTTTCCATTAAAATGGAAAACGACATCCGATGTCAAATACAAGTCTGTTTCTTGCAAAAATTATGCCTATGGGTATGTTTTGAGAAACCTTAAGTGGTCATGCAACCACAATTTGTGAAAGAGGTCTGAGCGCGACAAATTATTTTTCCTAATGAAAATAAGTCGCGATTTAATTAACAACTCGCACCCAAGAGCTCCGTTTCTTGTACCGAGCTAGGGAATTCTTGAGATGGATTTATGATAAATTTAGAAATTATCTGATTGAGATTCCAAGGTCAGATAAATATTCTATGAATTTTTGAACTTTTAAGTTTGGGTCCAAAAAGCGATAATTCAAAAAATTATGAAATTGCACCCACGAGTAGGTCTCGTGATTTGGAACATTTATGTGTATATCTGTTTTTCAGTTTGAACAATGGATGTCAAGTTATGAATCCGGAAAGGTTGAAAAATAAATAGAATACACGCATAAAAGGATTCGAAATAGGTCCAATAGGCCGACAACAAGTGTCACCACCTCATTGGACCACCATGACAGTTGTCAAATTTTTAAAAGATAATATAAAATAATTGGGGTTGGCACGCAGTTGAAGGCAAGATTTTGCCTATAAATACAGGCCCCCCAACCTCATTTCCTCACACCAATTCCTTTCCGATAGCTTCGTCTGTCCGTTTTCTTTCACGATTTCCGAGCAATCTGGTTGGATATTTGTTATGAGGCTAAAACCTTTAAAAGTTTTGTGCTTCAAAGTTTATATTAAGTTTGGAATCACTTGATTCTGTCGAGAAATGAGTGAGATATCGGGCTCCAAAGTAGCCCCGTCGGTAAGCCGTAGATTTCAACGTTTAATTCCATAACTTTTCCATTCAGCAACAGAATTGAAATCTAATTATATATTCATGTTCCTTGTGATGTAAGGAACGTTTTGGTACCAAGAGTTGGCTGATCCATCGACATAATTCCTGGAACCAACACCAAACTCCATTGATTCTGATGAGAGTTTTCTCCAAGCTTTTTCCGATGAGTTACTTATTTTATTATCAGTTTGAGCATGATTTTAGACTCTTGGAATGTTTGTGAGCATGTTGGGTTATGTGGGAGGAGTCGGAGATGGCCGGAGGTCGACCAGAGAAGCTCGCGCAGGTTGTGCGAGCTGTTTGCGTTGTTTAGCTATTTCTGCACGTCGACGTCGATTGACATGGACCACTGACGGTTGATGGAGGCAGCGTCGATCGACGTGTTCAGTCGTCGGTCGACGCCGGCGCCCTTTTTCATGCTTTTTGTATTTTACGTCTATTTTCATTCCAGTTTGTTTTGTTTTCGATGCATGAATTTAAATGATGATTAATCTACGTTTCATGCACAATATTATGTGAAAAGAATGAAATTTGGACATTGGGTTTGAAGTTAATTGATTAATGCATCGATAATCGCATTTTTTGCCGTTTAAATTATAAATGTGTTTTATTCGAGTTAGGTTGTTAACCGTGGATTGGTTAACATTTGTGATTGAGTTATTGAAGCCACATGCATGTCTCGAAGGGAGAGGATGCATGTCGGATAGTTGAGAAATGCCAGTTTGGGTTTCTCCGTCATAGGTCCTGATCTACGTCAAGTAACGTCAGTTGGGGCTGATTGATTTATGCTTAGACGATCCATCATAATTAGCATATGCTATATTTTGTTATTATGTGAAGGGAGAAACACAGGGAAATTTTGACAACTAAACAACAACTAACGTTTGACTCTAAATCTGTAAGCATTAAAAGGTAGGGACTATTTTCTGGAAAAATAAAATGTCTTTTCAAGCTGTGAGCATAGTTTTCTAAGAGCATGGAAATGTTTTGTTTTGAAATTGAATGTCTATGCCAAAATATTTTGTGTTGTCATATTTGTACCTCTTGTAAATCGTGGGTTTCCAGAGAGATGTGTTAAGTGAGAATCGAACCAGATATAAATGTTATCTGCGCTAATTCTCATTATCTTCAGGGATATTAAGATGCCTTATGTTTACAAACGAATTATGAAATGAAATGATAGGTCCCTCAGCAGGAGAGCTGATACCCAAGGTGTAATAAGGTGATAAAATCGATCGGAGTCTCATAGCTGTGTGATCTGAGACACTATGCACAAATTGAAGATAGTGGGTAGAGTTGTTCGTCCATTTTTAGCTGATTCATCGTGACTTGGAAGTGGGCCAACTTCCAGTCACACAACGGTAAACAGATATGAAACATGTTGAGTGATATATATATATATATATATATATATATATAGAGAGAGAGAGAGAGGTTAGACGATATGAGAATAGTTCTTAATGTAAGAAATGTGAATAAATCCTAACCATTTATTTGTGCATATCAACGATTGTTGGTTCTGAAATCAGAGTAGGTAATGTGCAGCAGAAGTAAATATAAGTTGCACTTGTTCTCCTAAACTGACTGGAACTCAATTTAGGGTATCTAAAAAGGTTAAGCTTAGGTCCAATAGTTCTTTAAGTAAGTTTCAAAGAATATACACTTCAATACTTGGACAAGTATTGAAGGTTTGAAATTAAGTTTTGCGAAACTTAATAAAATCAGAAACTTAAATGAAAGCAGTAAAGAACACAGGATATTTTATTAGTTTCTGATCTAAAATCCTACGTCCACTCTTCAGACACCTGTTCTGGAAAATTCATTAAGTATGATGCAAGCCTCCTTACGATCTATGCATAGCTCGTCGGTGCTCCGTCCTTCGCTCTACTGTGGTCACTCGCCTAGGAACTCCTTGTAAGCTTAGTCTTCAGGTTGAAGTGAGGACGGCACCCCGCAGCCTTCTTCCAGGTGGTTGGATGTTTGTTGTTCTTCCCAGAACGTAGGTGGTTGGCGAAAGCCCGTGAGAATTCGAATCTTGGAGTAGGAGACTGACTGCTGGGAATATATCTTAGAAAGATATAATCACCAAAGATTAGCATAAGCTATAAAGCTTGTGCCTCGTGCTAAGAGAGAGTAGCACGGAGAGACAACTAGAGTTAGGAACTCAAGTCTCGTGAAAACACGGAAACTCAGAGATCTTGAGTAGTAAGTAGAGCAAAGTGTCAGCTTAGCTGTAATTTGATATATGCTCTTTGTTGTGCATAATTCGTAACCTTTTAAGGTTGAAGTGCAGACCTATTTATAGAGGAATCCTTGAGCATTTTGAATTTCTACCAGTTAGACACATTAATCCAGCCATTATACACGTGGATAATGTCGTCTAATCATAGCCCATACTATAGGTTTGCTCTGCCCTGCTCTGCTCTGCTGTGTCAGTGTACTTTTCACTAACTTTGTGTCAGACTAAGTTTCAGTCCGAGGAATTCAAGTTTGGATATCCTCGTATTAACTTTTACTTGAGCAAGGATATGCTGAAGTCTGACTGAGCTTGGTTGTCTTCGTGTATCTCGTGCTTACAAGGTAGAGGCTTTCATACTGGCTTCCCATAGTCAATATAGGTAGCCCTCATACTGACTTCCCATAGTCAGTATGGAGAACCCTCATACTGACTTCTCCTAGTCAATATGGTAAACCCTCATACTGACTTCTCCTAGTCAGTATGGTAAACCACTTTACTGAGTACCCAAACTCAGTATAAGCCTTGGCCATACTTGGTGAAATCAAGTTTCACACACGTACACTTCTTCAATTCTCGAGAATTTCCTATGCTCAGTCTTCAGCTACAAAGTTCTATTACAACTCGATTGATCATATACAAGGATTACAGTTTATAAACTCTAGAAACTGAAAAACTGACTAAGATGACTTTTACAACCTTTGACCCACCAAAACATAAAATAAAGGGAGGATTTTTCTGACAAAATTCCTAACAACGATCAAGGTTTAATATTTTCCTTCTTTATTTTATCTCATCTCACTTTCATTGTTAGATAATTAAGGACAATCTTGTAATTTAACATAATTTATAAAATCAAAATCCTTTTAATTTACAATCAGATTTATAATTCCTTTCCCTCGTGATTTAATTTCTCATTCCTTCTTCTCAGTCATTTTTTTGCGTGATCGATCAAATCTCTCATTCCTTGTATGAGATTTCTAATACCTTATTGAATAAGTTTCCAATTCTTGAACAAATTCATTTTCGTTAATTTGTTTCCTTCTTCTTTAATATCATATTCTCTGATTTCGATGATCGATTCATGGTTTGGAGCTGTAAAGAATATGAAGGTAAAATTCAAAATATTTTTCAATATGCGATAATATTTCTATTCATAATCATCAATTTTTGTTTGTGCATATTCTCTTATTTTGACGATCGACTTTGTTGTTTGGAGTTTTGAAGTTTATGAAAGTTATGGTTTTTTTTATTAAAGGTAGAATTGAAAGTGTGTGTGGTTTGAAAGATTATATTTTCGTATATTTCCCTAAGTATGTTCTGTTTTTTCAATTCTTCTTTGGATTTGTTTATTTAATGTCAAATATGGTGTTTTAAAATAAATTTCCATGTCAATTATTTGCTACAGTTATATTGTCCTTCATTTTTAGGTGAATTCGCTTCATATGTTCTCAAATATGGTGCATTAAAGTAAAATCTCGAAGTATGTTATAATTATGTTATATTTCATTTTTATGTGAATTCGCTTCATTTTATCCCACGTATGGTGCATTTAAGCAAAATTTTTATATCAGTTACAACTATGTTTCTCTTTCATATTTTTGTGAATTTATTTCATCTTATGTCAAGTATTGTGCATTAAAGTAAAGTTCCATGTATCAATTATGTTTACAAATTTATGTTAGCTAGTGCTCATTTTATATAGCAAGTTGTTCATTTTTTACATGATATTCATCGTTATATATATTTTTTCAGGTATTGTATCATAATTGTATTGAGAAGACTAATAGAGATAAGGAGATATTAACAACATTGTTTCCTGAAATAAAGAAGTTTGATGATGACGTTGTTAAATGTAATTATTCATCATTGAAGAAGAAGATGTTTTAATAATTTTGTGGTGCACTGGTTCCTCAGAATGTTCAAGTGTTACCTCTAATTGTTGTCAAAACTAAAGACAGTGTTACAATTTGAAGTATTTTGATCATATTTTTATTGCAATTTTATTTCGACATTTAGGTGCAATGGTGTATTAATTACTTTTAATCCATATATGTCTTTAAAAATTCACTTTTGTATGTGTTTGATGCAACAATGTTTTCTTAAATTTTGAGTTATAATGCATATTTAAATTTTAAGGAACTAAATTGCATAATATGCAAGATATAATAAAACTGTAAAATAGTAAATTGCACATAAGATATAAAATGACCTCAATGCATGTAAATGAACAAAAAATGTAGAGATCTTGCTATTTAATGATGTAAGGTGTAAGTAAAATGATGGTTACAAAATGACGAAGTTGCCCTTCAATGCACTATACAGAGGATAAAATGTCGTGTTTTTTGTCTGAGCTATTATGTAATATGAACCGTCGATATTGTGAAATTAACGAACAAGATATATTCTCATTTCTCACATTAAGGTCCATTTTCACCATATCAGCCCCTATATATATATAATAGTGATCATATGAGAAATGTTTTTAGTATAATAAATGAGAATAAATCCCAGATCTCTATCTTTTCATACCAACGATCAAGATTTATTAATTTTCGTATTCATTTTTTGTAGTCTATTGTGCATTATTCGATTTTAAGGATAATTTTGTAAAATGTAAAATTTTTTCTTTATCATCTAATTAAAATTCTAAAAACTTTAAATGATCATAACTCACCCAATTTAAATTTATTTTTCATGTATTATATATCAAATTAAAGATAATTTAATTATCTTTCAAATGAAATCCATATTGCATAAATTTAGAGGACAAAAACCTTAACGATAAAAATTAGTGATTCTATACATAAATCTCGTAACAACATATTGATTTTCGTAAAATGCATGAAAATATTCCTTAAGTGCATGAAATCTTACTTAAAATGCAGAATATTATGTATAAAATGCATTATATTCCTTCAGAAAATACATATTCTATAGAGATATAGTAAACAATTTTAAGATAAAACGAACAAATTTTACGATAAAATGAGGTGAGAATATAATATTTTATTTTATGCAATACCATAATATTAGAATGCATATATTTGATAAAAAATATATATAATAAACTTATTTTAATATAAATAACATCAACATACATTTTATTTATGTAACATAGTGAGATTGAATTATTTTGTTATTTATTTTGATGTATGAATGATCGACACGACTCAGAAAAAAGTCAAAATTTACACGTTAACTTTTAATATGAATTTGTATTATTTTGATGCACAAATAAGATGATGATTCGTTTGAGTAGATATGGTAAGAATATTCAAATAAATTAAGGTAGATATATTTGAATTTTAAAAATCAGATAATCTTTCTTATTTATAACAATATTTTCCATATCATGTCAGATATGAATATCCATATTTTGATACATGTAATATTTCCTTATTAGAGATATTAGTTTTTTTCGTAAGAGATATAATGCATGTTTGCTTAGATAAAAATACATGTTTGCTAAGATAAAATGTACAATATTGAAAATAAAATATCGCAAGTAGATGGATTAATCATTTTATTTCGCAATGTAATGTTAATGTAGAATATTGCCCTTAAAATGAACAAAATCGTAGTTAAAATGCAGACTTTAAAATTATCATTCATTATATATAATTACTATATTGTCCTTTAATGCAGGATATTCAAGATAAAATGTCGCGTATTTTAGTTTAATCTGGTGTGTTGATCTGAAGGTATGAATAACCGAAACTTATTCTCATTTCTCATACTAAGGTTCATTCTCACCTGATCACTAATATATATATATATATATATATATATAAGTTTTTGAAGATTAAATATACATTATTTACTCAAATCCATAACTAATAATGATATAAAATTAGTTAATTATATTTCAAAATTAAAAACATAAACAAATGGTTATATATTTATTGGATTTGCATGCACGTAGGCTATGGCCCCCTACTTTTTGTTTTTCTTTTGTTGTGAGGATGGTGGAAATGGAGACAAAATGTTGTCATCTCATACAAGTCCCTATCATCTCAATTTCTTTTTATATTAATAAATTATTATGCCATTCACTTTTCACACCAAAAGAATAAAAAAAAAATCATGTTGTGTAGGGTTTCAGTACTGTTTACTAGTACAAACTTAATAATTCATTTTCACCAATTTTTTCAATTTAATATTTATGTTTAGTAATAATACATTTGACTTCATCCTTTGCCTTACTGTTTTTCATCACTAAGTTTTGAGTGCATGGGACGAGGAAATTATTATATGATGGCAAGATTTCTTTATTTTCTTTTGATTTTTTTGTTAAATATCTTAATACTTAAATAACTTCAAAAATTAATTATGATCCATAAATATAAATAATTCAGCTCAATGCTCCCGCAAAACATGTTTTTGAGTTGGGTTTGGTAAAAATCTCCATTAATTTGATTCATTCGTATCTTAAAACTAACCAAAATATTTGAATTTGAATATTATGTTCAATTTGATCATTTACGGAATGCTATATTGATCAATATGAGCATTTACGGTGAATTAGCTAGTGAGTATGCTTTTCCCACTCAATTTTTAGCTTTAAAGGTTTTGGTGAAGTGAAATAACTTGTGATGATTACTTTGATGAACATATTTTACTTTGTGTTGGTCTCGAAATCAAAGTGCTATATATGCAGCGCAAGGTTTTGTGTATGCAGCGGAAGTAAATGTAAGCACAAACACTGGTTCGTTTAAACAGGGTAAAGTCAGTTTTGTGTGTAGTCAGTTTAAGCTTAAGTCTTTGTTCCGTCATAAGTCCGTTTCACAGTTTATATTCTTCAACACTTGCACAAGTATTGAACTTTCAAGTAGTCAGTTTGTGAAACAGAAAAAACAGAGCAAGTATATGAAAAACAGTAAAGCAGCAAAGCAACACACAGAGATTTATAGTGGTTCGGATTTCAATATCCTACATTCACTCTTCAAACCCAAGGTCTGGATAATTTACTAAGTGAATACAAGCCTCTTTACGATCTATACACAATCCGTGGCACCCTCGTCCTCCGGTCAGCTGTGGCACTCGCCTAGGAACTCCTTGCAGACTCAGTCTTCAGGTTGAAGTAGGGATGCACCCCGCAGTCTCCTTCCTGGTGGGTGGATGTTTACTAATTTTTCCCAGAATGGTGGGATGTTTTAAGGTTCTTCCCAGAACTCAGATGGTCGGCATACGCTCGTGATAATAAGAAACCCAGACTAGGAAACTTACTGCTATGAATATATCTCAGAAATATATATTCACCAAACTGAGCCTTAGCTTAGAGCTTCGGCCTCGAGCTAGGAGAAGACAACACGGTGGGTAACTTGAGTGGGAGACTCAAGTCTCGTGTTTACAACACGGAAAACTCCAAGAGAGTTTTGTGGGAGAGATGACCTGAATATGCCCTTTGTCTCTTTAGACTAGTAGATTTTTAATTATGTTCAGGTAACCTTGTTAAGGTTGAGAGGGCAGGTCTTTATATAAAGAGGAGAGCCTATGGCAATTTGAATTTCTATCCATTAAACACATGAATCCAGATTTTACACTCATGGATTATATTGTCCAATCGTAGCCCATGCCTTAGGTCTCCTTTTTGCTTTGCACATTTTCAGTGTACTATACACTAACTTTATGTCAGACTCCTTTACAACCGAGGAACCCAGTTTGGATAGCCTCGTACCAACTTAGGCATTTTACAAATGCCTGAATCTAACCGGGGCTTCTTATACTGTCTTCTAAGAGTCAGTACAACTTAGCCCTCATACTGACTTCCCACGGTCAGTATGGTAAATCCTCATACTGACTTTCCGTAGTCAGTATGGGAAACGCCCTCATTTTGATTACCCGGATCAGTAAGGTTGACGACGGTGAAACGCAACACTATCTTCACGTTAAATTTTATCAATCGGAGTCCTTTCAATTCGCTCAAGTGAAAACCATTTACTTATTTGAAGGTTCAAATAGCTAGGCAAATCATAGTCGTTGGTAATTGTTTAACTAGGCAAAATAGAATGTAATCAAGCATACAAGTAACAAAGCAATAACAAAACATGTAATTAAACTTTACAAGCCAAAACAATTGAGTAACTTGCTTAGGTAGATCAAAATCTCAAGTTCAACAATAAGAAGATAGTGAGTGTTGATTGAATTTCAATTGTTCCAAGTTGAATCAAACTATGTTGTAAACCAAGTTTAATCCCTAGGAGGTTGAGCAATCGACTCTACATTCGCTAGCCACTTGCTACGGAAAACTAGCGGTAGATGACACTAGGAATTGCAAATAGCTACGTTATTAATCCCTAGATCACTCCCAATCGACCGTCAATTATCGCCCTATGACCTAGCCCCGCACAGGGATTGTAACTAAAATCGTAAGAATATACAATTTTCACGATGATTCCGCTCGCGTGTTGGCTGCAGCGTTCACATCAACTACCTCTAAGGTTGGCTATTACCTACACCTAAGAGATAAGGAATAAGCTCAAGTGCAATTCAATCCCTCAAAGGAAAGTAAACAAGAAAATTTGATATCAACTCATCACAATATCCATTCTACAACACTCACGTATGAATTTAGTTCTTCATACCTTGAATTGAGTACAAATCAATAAGAGAAATGAGAGAATCCATTACAAAATATCAAGGTCTAAGTATGATCTTCTTTGATTGCCTTCCATGGACTCAATCTACCTTCCTTCCTTGTTAGATCTTCACCAAGTTGGAATAATTTGGCTTGAATCTCCTTGAATGTGGATGGGGAATGGTTTGGAGATGAATCTAGAGAGAACTCTCGTGACGGTTATTTGAAATCTGACCAAAATTATTCTTTTAAAATGTGAAAATCCCCCTTTTATAGATGAGCTCCCAGGGCCTCGGATCGCCCGAGTCACCCATGGCTCGCCCGAGCAAAGAGAAAAACCGCCAGACCACAAAACCCGCATTGGCTCGGCCGAGCCAGGCTTGGCTCGGCTGAGCGAACCCTCTGAAGAGCAAGCTCGGCCGAGCACCGCCAGACCACAAAACCCGCATTAGTTATCTTGGCATGCCCTAATCAATCGAGATCATCACCTAACTTCGTGACACGGTTAATTCTAAGGACTTGAACCACTCATCAATTTTTGGATAAAGAAATGATAACACTCCCTTACGTGTTTAGGGACGATGAGCATCACTCATTCACAAGATATCGAGCACAATTTCCATAGGCTTGAAACTATTCTCTCCACTATACTATAACGAGTTGGCTCCTAAAATCAAGAAGGTCTTTGTTTTTGGTTATAATGTGGTTTACTTAAAGGTAGGTGGTTTTGGGCCAAAGTGACTAAACTCCTCAATTTCCCAAAACCCCCAAACTTATTTTCTTCAATCAATTTCAAACCCGAGGCTTCTTATTCACAACATTTCTTTCTTTTTCTTCTTTTTTTCATATATATTTTTTTTCACACCATTATTCATTCTTTTCATTGTGCTTTTCTTTCTTTTCTCTTTTTTTTTCTTTGTCTTTTTCTCAATCACCCAAAATTTTTGTTAGTGCAACAATTTTTAGGATTCACATCAATCCTTTATTTCATAACTTCCATGCCTCAATACTTGCAATACAAAGATACCAAACAATTCCCAACCCAACTCTCATCACCGTATTCACCCTCATACACTCTTTCCCCCCAAAATGTGTCCTAATAATTTCAAAGAAAATCCACCATTAAAGCTCAATCACGGGGGCCAAAGGTATGAAAGGCAAAATTATGATAACAACCACCTTGTACTCCCGGAGTGAAAGGTAGGACTAAGAATTGATGGCCTAATATCATTTTTTAGTTACCAAACTCATGCCAAAATACATAGAGAATAAGTGCAAGTTCTAGATCTTGTGCTCTCAATCTTGCCACTCACAATCGATAAAGATATGACAATATCATGGCTCAAATCTCACAGCTTTTTGTCAAGTCCTATGCATTAACCACACACAAAACTCGGCAATTCAAAAGTTCAACTAAAGCATGCCTTGACAACTAGATTCCGCTCTATCATTGGTCAAGGTAGATATCAAGCTCACTAAGTAAATCATGATTCAAACCTCAAGCTCTTGTTTGGGTTCATCACACACACACAAGCACACAACATCCTAACCACAATCTACATGCCATAAAACAATGTAATGAATCTAATTGGTAGAAGGAACGATAGAAAGCGTTACCCATCGGCACACACGATCAAACCGCTCTCCTTGCCTTATTTGTACCTACTACAAATCAACACAAACACCACCAAACTATTGAGCATAATCAAGCCAATTAAGTTCTTATTTCCACCAACTTCCACAAACCAAAACCAATCATCAACAAAAATAGGCAATATCCACGCGCTCCACCATTCAAACCAATCCATTAAACATTCCACAAACCAAACCAAATAGAAAGAATTCAATCTCATGCAAGCTCGCTAATAATCCATCAACATACCCATTCAATTTAAACATCCAAATATCATCCACATTCCAATATCCAAAGTAAAATCCAAAGTGAAGGTAGATCAATATCATTATACAACCAAATCGAATTTTTAACTAACTAGAAAGCAGTAAAGAGAGAGAGGAGATCACGTCACCGACTACCGACATTTACCCCCCAAACTTAGTCAAGTGAGACTAAGTTTGTAAAAAGGTTGGCGGTGAGGTCTCATTCCATTGCATCCGGCTGCTGCTGGCGGGCTCTGCGGGACTGATACGGGATAGGAACACGGCGCTGCAACTCCCGGACGTCTTCCTGGATCTCGTCCATCCGTCGATCGACTCTATCAAATCTAGCAATGTAGCCGGCATGGACAGCAGAAAAATCACCCTGCACCGTAGTCATTCTTGCATCCAAGCCCTGCAAAGATAGAGACAAAGAATCAACAATTTTGGCAGTTCGTTGCATCATGGACATCATCTGTTGCTGCCAATCCTGAATCGGGGCCTGTTGGGGCCGCGCAGGTGCGCAGGTACTCGGACCAACGTCCTCGAGATCAGCCCGCTCCTCTGCCGACAGATGACAGAGGGTAGAGAAATGCCCATTAATGGACAAAACACCAACCACATCTTTATGATCCTCCGATTCCGTCAACCAATTAGACTGATCAGTCAAATCCAATACTGTGGTGTATCCTTCATTAGGCATTCTCAAAGCAAACTTCCCGAATTTGTAGTAAATAACACCCCTCTGCCCAGGAACCAAAAATCTCCCAGCCAGCAAAGAAGAAGTATCCAAAAACACGGCAGGAGCAGAAGGGCCAGACAATGATAATTCAAGATGCTCAAAAATTGGAGTAATCATCCCACAGCAAAAAGAAGGAGTACGGGCATTAGCAGCCCTACTCCAGGCATCCATTAACATAGCCCCCAATGAAAATTTTATCCCATGCATCAAAGCATAAAGCATATGTAACTCGGCAATAATCACATTACTATATTCATATCGTCCGCACACAGAACCACCAACAAACTTTTGAATGTAACATATAACAGGATTTCGAATCAAAGTAGCTCTACAGTCTTTAATATTAAACTTCCTATCATACTCAATCCCCATAATCTCCCTCCAAAAATCCCCCAAATTAACATTCTCATGCAAGAACACAGAATCAGGAGTACACCCATAAATCGCATCAACTTGAGCACGTTGAAAGAAATGTTCTTTACCTTGGAGCTTGAATTTCATGGATAATGGAAATCCCCCCGCACCTTTCATAATCATGATCGAGGCCAAGAAATCTCGTGACAATTCCATGTATCCGGGCCAACTTGCCGAAAGCAACTTCTTCCACCCTATGCCTTTGAGGAGACTCCAAGCATCATCTTTCAGTTTCAGAGCTTTCAACATCTCCCAGCACAAGTATTTGGTGCCTACAACTTGTCGATTTGCCAAGCTCTTGAATTTAGCAAATTCTTCATCATCAAAACCCTTGGGGCGACACTTGAAGAAGATGATTCGCCTCGTGCTCGTTTGCTAGCCATGAATAAAATTGAAAGGTGAGAAAAGGGTAATTCAAAGCAATAAGGGGTTAGAGAAAATTGGAGAAGAGAAATTTTGACCGAAATGAAGATATGGCAAAATGGGGATTGGCCGATCAATATAAAATGCGCGTGGCTCGGCCGAGCGGCAGATGGCTCGACCGAGCGATGCTTCTGTCCGTGCGATTTGGCTCGGCCGAGCCTGCCTCGCTCGGCCGAGCAAAGGCTCTGTCCGAAGTGCCCGCACCAGCTCGGCCGAGCCAGTCTTGCTCGGTCGAGCGACACCTCAGTTCTTGATTTTTTTCGCCCTTTTCCTGCATGATCCCGATCACTTCGCCTCCACATTTTCTATCTTTATTCACAATGCCAATCAAACTTGTAGAACCACAAACAATTAAGAATCCTTCAACAAAACCACACAATATTAAACTAACACAAGCAATTAATAAACATTTATTCAAAACATAAAAAGAAACAAGATGTAAATCCGTTGGGTTGCCTCCCAACAAGCACTTTTTTAACGTCGATAGCTCGACGAACATACCTCATAGTCAATCATGATCAAAGGGTGTTGATCCTGAACTCATACCTCGGTCTATAATCACATGCTCTTCCGGAAAGAAAAGCTTCCTTCTTGCACTCCGAGGTGGATCCGTATCCACTCGAGCCTTCTTCATTCTACTTTTATCAGCTCATCTTCATCCCCCGGATCCTCATTATCTTCACTTTCCTTGCCCATGATATTTAAGCCCGGATCAAGCGCATCCTTCATTCTTTTCTTTTTCCCAGCTTTCTCAACTTCACTCTCATTCACATTCTTAGGAGGTAAAGAGAACACAACTTCCTTTCCACAACATCGGAATGTGAGCTCACCATGTTTCATATCGAATAATGCATTAGCCATGTGTAAAAATGGCCTTCCGAAGATCAGTTGAATGCTATCCTTGTTCTTCATATCCACAACAAGGAAATCTCTTGGAAATGTAAATGTCAAAACTTCCACATGAACATCTTAAACTATCCCCCGTGGGCAAATTAAAGTATGATTCGCCACTTATAAGACTTGACTTGTAGGTTTGAGTTCTCCAATCTCCAATTCTTTGTACAAGTCCCACGACATCACATTCACACTAGCTCCAGAGTCACACAAGGCTTTTTCGACATTAACATCTCCTATAGCACATCCAATCACAAAGCCCCCCGGATCCTCTTTCTTACTAGCTATGCTCTTCTTTTCTTGTTCACAATTCCTCACATCACGTGGCTCATCATCCAGGAATATTTCCACTCCAACAAGTTCATCCAACATCGACACTCACTTGATTTCTTTCGGAAGCGGCATTTCAATATCTCCTTTCCGTACATAATCAAAGAAATGTACCTTCTCGTTTTGCTCATCATTCCTTGCTTCCACATTTTCTACTTCAACCTCCTTCTCTTCTTCAACAACTAAACTTGATTCTTCTTCAACTTCCACCATTTCAATCTTAGGAGTCATTGCTTCCAATCTTTCCTCCATCATACTTTCACCTTCAACCATATTACAACCTTTCTTTTGCACCACTTCGGTATCACTCGGGAATTTCCCAGCTTGATGCTTCCCACTCAATTGTTTAGCAATGGAAGAAATTTGAAGTTGAATTTCGGCGAACATGCCATCGTACTTCTCAAATCTCTTATCTATTTCCTCATTTGGATTCCTCCTCGGCTCTTGGGTAGCATATCCCCCTTGGCTACTACCTCCCCCAGCATATCCCCCTTGGCTACTACCTCCCCCTTCAAGTTGTAACGGAGGATTAAGAGCATTGTTCGAGTTTGCATAGGAGAAATTGGGGTGAAACCGGTTAGACGGATGGAAGTACACATTACCCGGCGGGTTGTATTGAGGACGACCATTGTATCCCATCCTTTGATTAACAAAATTCACATTTTCCGGGAAAGATTCTTCATGACGAACCACCATCATTTCCTCATTTTGATTCCCCGAAGTAGACAATACTTCAAGCTTCCTTTGCATGGCTGCTATTTGCTACTTAAATTCCTCACTTTCCTTAGCTTCGTTGACCGATTTGACCGATCGATAATCTTTCCGTTCCTTGGGCCAATGGAAACTATTTTCGGCCATTTTCTCAATTGTCCTCCAAGCTTATTCCTCTTCTTGATCTAGGAATGCACCACCCGATGAAGCATCCATCATCACTTTCGTATCATAGTTTAGTCCTCCATAGAATTGGCAAATTTGTTGACTCCGAGAAAGACCATGTCTTGGACACTTGCGTAGAAGCTCTCGGAACCGATCCCAAGCTTCATAAAGAGGCTCATCGTATCTTTGCCCAAACGATGTGATATCGGCCCTTCTCTTCAAAGTCAAACTCGGCGAAAAAAACTTGAATAGAAACTTTTCTCTCAATTCTTCCCAAGTGGCAATATTGGATTTGTCTAAACCTTCGAACCAATTCCTAGCTCCATCCCTCAAGGAAAATGAGAATAACCGCAGCCGTATTTGATCTTGGGGCACTTGGTTGATCTTTATAGTATCCGTAATCTCCAAAAATCGAGATATATGAACATTTGGATCCTCGGTTACGTGTCCCCCAAATTGGTTGTTTTGTATCATTTGGACCAACTGTGGCTTTATCTCAAATTGCATGGCATTTACTCCTAACCGAAAACCTCCCGTTATTGGTTCCCCTTGAGGTCGAAAAAGGTTTTGAAGAGGTCTCCGAGGACCATTCCTCTCATTTAACATAGCCTTCATCAACTCGAGCAGTCTCTCCAACTCTTCAATCCTAACCGTGTCCTCTCCATGGTTAGCCATATCAAAATCAATTTGAATATTTCCTCTTCTTTCTTGAATTTTCCTTGCCTTAAGCTCCCTAGCCTTTGATCGAGTGATCATTAACTACCTAGGAAAAAAAATCAACAAAACAAATTACAAAGCAAAACAATTCAACTAATCAAACTAGAACAATTAGCAAACAAATGTTAGTAACAATATTCACACAAGCATTTCCTCAAACACCTAGCATAAATTCCTTCAAACTTTCAATAATTTCACAAGACCTACTAGAAGAGTCCCCGACAACGGCGCCAAAAACGTGACGACGGTGAAATGCAACACTATCTTCACGTTAAATTTTATCAATCTGAGTCCTTTCAATTCGCTCAAGTGAAAACCATTTACTTGTTTGAAGGTTCAAATAGCTAGGCAAATCATAGTCGTTGGTAATTGTTTAACTAGGCAAAATAGAATGTAATCAAGCATACAAGTAACAAAGCAATAACAAAACATGTAATTAAACTTCACAAGCCAAAACAATTGAGTAACTTGCTTAGGTAGATCAAAATCTCAAGTTCAACAATAAGAAGATAGTGAGTGTTGATTGAATTTCTATTGTTCCAAGTTGAATCAAACTATGTTGTTAACCAAGTTTAATCCCTAGGAGGTTGAGCAATCGACTCTACATTCGCTAGCCACTTGCTACGGAAAACTAGCGGTAGATGACACTAGGAATTGCAAATAGCTACGTTATTAACCCCTAGATTACTCCCAATCGACCGTCAATTATCGCCCTACGACCTAGCCCCGCACAGGGATTGGAACTAAAATTTTAAGAATATACACTTTTCACGACAATTCCGCCCGCGTGTTGGCTGCAGCATTCACATCAACTACCTCTAAGGTTGGCTATCACCTCACTTAAGAGATAAGGAATAAGCTCAAGTGCAATTCAATCCCTCAAAGGAAAGTAAACAAGCAAATTTGATATCAACTCATCACAATATCCATTCTACAACACTCACATATGAATTTAGTTCTTCATACCTTGAATTGAGTATAAATCAATAAGAGAAATGAGAGAATCCATTACAAAATATCAAGGTCTAAGTATGATCTTCATTGATTGCCTTTCTTGGACTCAATCTACCTTCCTTCCTTGTTAGATCTTCACCAAGTTGGAAGAATTTGACTTGAATCTCCTTGAATGTGGATGGGGAATGGTTTGGAGATGAATCTAGAGAGAACTCTCATGACGGTTATTTGAAATCTGACCAAAAGTTCTTTTAAAATGCGAAAATCCCCCTTTTATAGACGAGCTCCCAGGGCCTCGGATCGCCCGAGCCACCCATGGCTCGCCCGAGCAAAGAGAAAAGCCGCCAGACCACAAAACCCACATTAGCTCGGCCGAGCCAGGCTTGGCTCGACTGAGCGAACCCTCTGTGTTCCAATGGCTCGGTCGAGCCTGCCTTGGCTTGGCCGAGAAATCCCTCTGAAATCAGGTTTCTTCCCTCATTTGCTCCGCTCGGTCGATCCAACTTCCTTCTAACCTTCGGCTCGGGTGATTTACCTCCAAAACTCACCCAAAAATGCTTATTTATGCTCAAAACACGTCCTACAACATTCAAAACACGAAAACACGACAAAAGAACAACAAAAACATATGATATGAGGGTAAAATGAACACAAACATGCACGCTCACACATCAAAATATAGGTCATTTTACACACATATCAAAGGTAATCCCTTAAACTGACTTCTCTTTAGTCATTTCGGGAAAGCCCTCATACTGACTTCTCCTTGTCAGTATGGTTAGACCTAAAACTAAGTGCTCCAACTCAGTTTTCGGTTAAGGCTAGGTGTGATGATAGTCAGTTCTCGAGCATTCTCTATTGCTCGATCTTCAGTCTAAGTTCTATTACAACTCGATCGATCCTATACAAGGATTACAGTTTAGAACTCTAGAAACTGGAAAAACTGACTAAGATGGTTTACATTCTTTAACCCACCAAAACATTAAAAGTAATGAAGGACTTCTCTAACCAAAATCCTAACAATTTCTCCCTTTTTGGTGTGGTCTAAGCCATCTGGAACCTAAGTTGGTGAGGTGTAGATAACTTTAGAGTTTTTACAGTTTTGAAAATTTGTCGCATAAACTCAGAAAAGTTCCCCCTCTATGTCAGCTTCTTACTTAAGATCTTCTCCTTAAACTTGGAGAGATATTGCTCGATTGATTTTTTCAAGTCAGTTTAGAGCAATTAAATCTTAAGAAGGGGACAGATAGAAGCTTGCTGATTACACTGGATTGTGTAAGTTCAGCGTTTGAAGAACGAAGACCTTTCTTGGACAAAAAGAGATTGTCATCAACAAGTCAGTTTACCCTTTGATAATTTTCATTACAAGTACAGGGATAAACTAACAAAAAGAAACCTATTACAGATCTATTATAAGAATTATACTAGGCTGCTTTCGGTCTTCAAACTGTCTTCAAACTGTCTTCAAACTTGCTGCTGCATTAGTTTGTGCAGCGAGGGAAACCTTTTAAGAATCCCCTCATGCCGACTTTTTACAGCTCTGCACTCGGAGATCTGTTGGAAATGCCGACGGCAAAATGAATCCAGCAGCTATGACAAGACATGTGGGGGCTGAGATGGGCAAGGAGAGCATCCCCACTAATATGTCTTGTCTCTCCGAACTTCTATTCTCCTTTGACTGCATATACAAATTTCACAGTTTTTGCACAATATGCAGCGAAGAGAGTTTCCCATAAACTAGAGCAGTTCGTGCCAACTTAAGCTTCTGATCTCTTTTGCACAATGAGCGGCTGCTCCACCTAGCCTTCTGATCTCTTTTGCACCTTCCATACTTCTTTTCCCCCTATTTGACCGCACCCAAAAAGGGTGGTGAGTTTATGTCTGGAGGTTTGGGTTCTAACACCATTTTCCCGAAACTGAAGGAAGTGTTGGTGAAGATGAAATAAAAACTTGGAAGGAAGGGTTCGAGAATGGAGATTTCGGAGAAAATCTCGTTTCTTGTGGTTTCTTTTCGGAAGATTTTTCGCACACAAGGAAAACAAAAAAATGAACCATATTTATAGCAGAGAGAAAGGTCATTTAAATGAGGTAGGTGTACCTTGTGACCTTTTGGTTTCAGGATATTCGGCGACAATTGAGATTCGTGGCCTCGCGATGAGCAATTCAGATTTGACTGGAGCGTTATCCACATGTCAAAATCTGGTTCATCGATGGAAGATACGCATTAATTGCGATGTAACCGCAACGATCGCCTTTGGAATTCGAAATCCCGCCTTTCAAAATTCCAGGAACTGACTAAGAGTCCATTTATAAACTTAGAGTTCGTACTCATTTTAATTCTGCATCCATCTTTTAGATCTTCTAAGTACGAACTAGAAACTGAATGCCTCTTCATTAGTCAGTTTGAATGAAGGTAAGTTTCTGCTCTTTGGATGCTTTGATGAGTGCCCTTAGCATACTGAGTGGAGCATCGAGTTTTGAAAACTGAGAGCTTGGACTCAGTTTTTCCATTACTCTTCTCCAATAAAGACTTCATCAACTTCCAGTAGACCCAGTTTTATGCAGAGCTCCTTAAATCTGGTCTCTGGGAGTGGTTTGGTGAAGATGTCAGCTAGTTGATCTTCAGTTCGGATATACTCTACTGAAATATCTTTCTCTTCTACATGGTCTCTAATGAAGTGGTGCCTCATGTCGATGTGCTTTGTTCGGGAGTGATGAATTGGGCTCTTTGTGATGCACATGGCACTACTGTTATCACAATAGATTGGCACACACCTAGTTTCTTCATCATAGTCAAGCAGCTGTTGCTTGATCCAAATCACTTGAGCACAACAGCTTGCAACAACAACATACTTTGCTTCAGTTGTAGATGTGGAAACTGAGTGTTGTTTTTTGCTGAACCAACTTACAAGCTTATGACCTAGGAACTGGCATGTTCCACTTGTGCTCTTCCTATCGATTTTGCATCCTCCAAAATATGAATCTGAATAAACATTGAGAGTTAGTTTGTCAAATTTTGGGTACCAAATACCTAAGGACTCAGTTCCTTTCAGGTATTTGACTATTCTTCTGGCAACCTCCATGTGCGACTTCTTCGGATTGGCTTGAAACCTAACACAAATCCTAACTGAGTAGGAGATATCTAGTCTGCTTGCAGTTAGGTATAGGAGTGACCCAATAATGCCTCTGTATGCTGTTGGGTTGATTTCCTCGCCTTCTTCATCTAGATTGATCTGAGCACTTGGGCTCATTGGAATCCTTAAGGGCTTGGTATTTTCAGGACAAAACTTGATGATCAAGTCCTTGGTATATTTCTTCTGATTGATGAAGATTCCTCCATCGGACTGAATAACTTGGTGACCCAAGAAGTAGGTCAGTTTGCCCATCATGCTCATCTGAAAGTTGCTTTGCATCAGTTTGGCAAACTTTTCGCACATATCCAAGTTTCTGCGTTTGAATATGATATCATCGACATATATCTGTACTAGAAGGATGTCTCCTGCATCCTTGATTCTGAACAGTGTTGTGTCGATTTTGCCTTTTTGGAAACCATTCTTGAGGAGAAACTGACATAGTGTCTCATACCAGGCTCTGGGTGCTTGCTTCAACCCATAGAGAGCCTTCCTCAGTTTGTAAACTTGGTTTCCTTCTTCAAAGCCAGGGAGCTGCTCCACATATACTTCTTCTTTCAGATCCTCATTCAGAAAGGTACTCTTCACATCCACCTAAAAAACTATGAAGTTGTTGTGCGCAGCATAAGAAAGGAATAAGCGGATTGCTTCAAGTCTCGCCACTGGAGCAAAGGTTTCGTCGAAATCAATTCCTTCACATTAAGCATATCCTTTTGCTACCAGTCTTGTTTATTCCTTACAATGTTCTCAATTTTGTCTCTTTTATTCTTGAAGACCCATTTTGTGCCGATAACTGACTGATGAGTAGATATGTCTACTAAATTCCAGACCTCATTTCTCTTGAATTCAGCAAGGTCTTCTCGCATTGCATTGATCCAGTTAGTTGATATCAGAGCATCTCCAATTTTTGTCGGCTCTGACTCCTGAGATATGAAGCAAGTCAGCAAGGCACTTCCTTATCTTGTGCGAACTAAGGTGGTAACACTGTCAAGCAAAGCTTCTTCAGGATGGTTTTTCAACCATTTTGGCTTTTGGAGCTGGGTAACTTCAATGGTTTGGACAAAATATTCAGGGTACTCAGTACCGACTGCTCCAGACACTGGAACTCCAAACAAGTCAGTTTGAGTGGAGTTTCCTTCTCCAGTGATGACTCCCATATCTTGGATTCCATGATTTTCTTCAGTCGTATACAGTTGGACATCTTCAGAGTGAGCATTTTCTCCTTCATTGAGGCCAGTTTAAGTTGGCAACTCTGTTCCAGTTGGACCCTCAAACTGAGCTCTGTTTTGATTTTCTGAAGTTCCCCCTTGATTAATGCCTGGGAGCATCGTCAATGAGCCAAAGGCTTTTGTAAGGTCGATTGATAGATTGACCTCATCATCTGGAGCACTTGCGTGATCATCTACAAATTTGGTTTGAGAAACTTGGCTTTGATCTTCTTTATCAGTACCCAATTTCTCATTCCCATTGTTGAGATCAGGATCACCAAGTTCCAGTTCTTTCAAGGTTCTGCGCACTAGATTAGACTCATCAAAAACAACAGAGCATGTTATTTCCACAAGTCTGGTTGTCTTGTTGAGTACTTTGTATCCCTTGTATGAAGGATGTCCATATCTAAGGAACACTCCTTCATCAGTCTTGGGACTGAAAATATTTAGTTTCGACTTTCCATTGTTATGGATGTAACATGGTGAACCAAAATCACGGAGATGAGCTATGGAAGTCTTACGACCATTGAATACTTCATATGGGGTTTTATGATGGCGACTGTTGATGGCACTTCTGTTCTGAGTATAGCATGTCGTTATCAAGGCTTCTCCCCAGTAACCTTCTTTCAAGTCAGCTTCGGCAAGCATTGTTCTGACTGCCTCCTTGAGTGTCCTGTTTCTTCGTTCAGCAAGGCCATTTTTTGAGACGTCCTTGGAGCTGACTTCTCATGAGAAATGTCAGCATCAGCACAGAAATCCATTAGTGGACCATTGCAAAACTCAGTTCTGTTGTCAGATCTGATTGTTTTGACAGTGACTCCTTTGCTGTTTTGCACTTGAAGGATGAGCTCTGGAAGTTGGATCTTCACTTCATCCTTGGTTGTCAGCAGTCTTACCCAATTTTATCTGGAGTAGTAATCTACTACAACCACAGTAAACATTTTTCCTCCAATCGTAGGCGGCTTGACTGGTCCAAACAGGTCCATATGAAGAAGTTCAAGGATCCTGTCTGTGCTTATTGTGATGGTGATTCTTGAATGAAGCTTTAGTTTACTTTCCCATCTTGCATGCTCGGCAGACACCTTCTTCTTTCTTGAAAATGACTTGTGGTAGTCCTTCCACAAGTTTGTGTTTGGCAAGATGTCTGATTGACTGGAAATTTAGGTGGCTAGGCCTTTTATGCCATAGCCAGTTGACTCCTTGGGATGAGCTCATTACGACAAGACATGTGTCTGGCTTTCCGCTCTCCCAATCCACATAGTAGAGACTTCCTTTCTTGACACCTTTCAGTACAGTGTCCTTGGAGTCTTTGTCATTGATCCAGCATTCTCCTTCGACAAAAGTCACCTCATATCCAGACTGGATAAGCTGACTCACACTCAGCAGATTGTAGTTGAGGTTGGTGACCAAGGATACATCATTGATGATAATTCCATTGCTCTTCAAGCATCATTTGCCTATTACTCTGCCTTTTGAATCATCTCCAAAACTGACAAGTGGTCCTCTTGTAATTCTCAGTTTTGAGAGAAGATTATAGTCACCAGTCATATGAGTTGAACATCCACTGTCCAAGATCCATGCTTTTTTCTTCTTTTTAGATAGACCTTGTGTAGGGTTTTACCGTGAACCGAATCACCAAAACCAATTTGAACCGGATCGATTTATGGTTATTGCACATAATTAAAATTCACGAAACCCAAGCATGCTACTATGAATTTAATACATAGATTTGTGGATTTAGGGTTTACCGTAACTCCGTCGAGTCTGAACCGATCTTTCGCGTTTGAATTCCAAAACTCAATTCAACCATGCGATTCGATTTAATCTGCGGAAGCAGAAATTAGTAATCTAATTTCTTAGAAAAAATCGAAAAACAAAGAGAGAACAAAAGAGAAATCTGTTCTCCAGATTAGATCTTCAGGGCTGTGTCCCAATGCAGCTCAGATCTGCTACTGGTGAGGATTCCACAGATCTGTGTTGTAGGCCGGAGCAAAAAAATCCTTTTTCTCCCCTCTACAGGCGCCGCCCACTCTCTCTCTGCCTCTAGGGTTTCACTGATTTGAATGTGTTCAATAGTGACTAGGGTTTCCAATGAGAATGGTCTATTTATAGACCCAGGGTTTTATCCCTAATTGGCTACTGGGCCCTTTTTCAGCATGTTTAATTGGGCCAGTCCTGGGACCTAATGCAAATAATAAAGTGGGCCTATAATTAATTAATTCCACAGTCCACAACCCAGGACACAATTAATTAATTAATATTAATTCTTTTTCACCACAGAATTAATACTGACCTACCACTTTATTACCACGTTATGAGAACGGGTTGCATTAATTGAGAATCCCCATATTTAAGGTTACCGGACATCCATTAATTAATCGGAGCCTCTGACAAGCTCTAACTACAATTAATTAATATCTTATAATTCCTGAGTAGTACCACTCGAACCTTATCACTCGTGCCTGAACTTAATCAGCCTGCAGGACTTGGGCACGATGAATGTTATTGAGCTCCTCAGGGAATGTCCCCATCCTATTACTCGGATATGGTTACCTAAACCCAGTCTCAGGCGGTACTACACGAACTGCTGTTACCCAAGATGCGGATATACGAGCACGTTACTTAGGCTCTCCACCATGGCAAGTCAAAGCAACAGTCAACCCGTGCAAACCCCTAAACCTTCGTTAGGGTTTGGATTCAATCAATATAACGAGATCTTGTATTCGCTGATGTCAGATAGACGAATACATCTCACTGCGGTCGATCAATAAGCCACCTCTGCGTACCAGCATGTCAAGTAACCAAGACAGACTACTTATTCTGACAATTCCGCAGCCATCCGGACAGACGTATCCTCATACGCTATCTCGGCTGTGATCAGGATTATGTCTCACTAGGTCAAGTGATCATAATGTCTTCTACGATCTACAACACGCCGTATGATCGTCCCTATCGGTGAGACAAGAGGATACCATTGTTCATACATGTAAGATTGTTAACAGATATGAGAAATAAACCGTTGTATACTCATTGTAATAAATGTTTTCAGTATACAAAAACCATCAATCTCCCACTTATACTCAAAGCATAACTAAGCTATTACAGAGTATACAGTCCGTCTATCTAGTCTGCTGTCACTTTAACCACTATCGGTGATCGGCATCCACCTCAGACCCAGCTCACGAATATGTCTTTCGTAAACTTTCTGCGGCAAGCTCTTCGTAAACGGATCAGCAAGATTGTCAGTAGTGTTAATCTTCTTAATCAGCACATCGCCCCTCGATACGATTTCTCGTATTATATGGTACTTTCTCTCTATGTGTTTGCTTGCCCTGTGAGACCGCGGTTCCTTTGAGTTTGCCACTGCACCAGAGTTATCACAATAAATTGTGATGCTCCCTGGCAAACTCGGGATCACGCCCAACTCTAAAAGGTAGTTCCGGAGCCACACCCCCTCTTTCGAGGCGTCGGAGGCGGCGACATATTCCACCTCCATGGTGGAGTCAGCAATGCATTTCTGCTTTGAGCTCCTCCAAGATACAGCTCCACCTCCCAGGGTAAACACATATCCTGAGGTCGATTTCTTTTCATCCTGGTCCCCTTGGAAATTCGAGTCTGTATAACCCACAGGGCACAAATCCTCACTTTGATAAACTAGGAAGAAATTCCTAGTTCTTTTCAAATACTTGAGGATGTGCTTTACAGCAGTCCAGTGCGCCTGTCCAGGGTTAGACTGATATCTTGCTACCATGCCAACGGCATAACAGATATCTGGCCTGGTACACAGCATCGCATACATGAGACTACCCACAGCCGAAGCGTATGGTACAAGACTCATCTCGTCTTTCTCCCGCTGTGTCTGAGGACACTGCCCACCAGAAAGACGAACGCCATGTCTGAAAGGTAGCAAGCCTTTCTTGGCGAGTTGCATGCTGAACCGGGCTATCACAGTATCCACATAGGATTCCTGGGATAAGCTCAACATTCTTCTCTTACAATCTCGTAAGACCTTAATCCCAAGAATGTAGCCAGCTTCTCCCAGATCCTTCATTTGGAACTGTTCGGATAACCAAACCTTGATTTCGGACATCACTCCCTCGTTGTTTCCCAATAGGAGTATGTCATCAAAGTATAGTGCAAGGAAGACCACGCTCCCACTGACACAAAGTCGGTAAACACAACTTTCGTTTTCCAACTGTGCAAATCTATAGGATTTAATCACATCGTTGAAACGTAAGTTCCACGACCTTGAAGCTTGCTTAAGTCCATACAAGGACTTCCTAAGCTTCCAGACAAGATGTTCTTCGCCCTTGCTTATGTAACCCTCGGGTTGCTGCATATAGATGTCTCTACCTTCTTCAAGGTAACCGTTTAGAAAAGCGGTTTTGACATCCATCTGCCTGATCTCGAGGTCCATATGCGCAGCTATGGCAAGGAGTATCCGGATGGATTTGAGCATGGCTACGGGTGAAAAGGTTTCGTCATAGTCAATGCCCTCTTTCTGACTATAACCCTTTGCCGCCATCCTGGCTTTAAAAGCCGTGATTTTCCATCCGCCCCTTTCTTTCTCTTGTATACCCATTTGCACCTTATGGCCCTAAAGCCATCCGACAAATCAGTTTTCTGGTATACATTCATAGCAGTTATGGATTTGATTTCAGAATCCATGGCGACACGCCATTTGGCAACATCCTTGTCTTGCACTGCCTCTTCGTAAGTCAGTGGGTCAGAGTCCTCATGTCCGTCTTCCGGGTTCAAGTCCGAAGACTCACCCACGAACATGTATCTTTCCGGTTGGAAAATAACTCTCCCACTACGACGAGGCATCGGTGCCGTGTCAGTAGTAGGTGCAGTGACTTGTGGTCCTGCACCTTGCACTGAAGAACATGTCTTTGGTACTGTACCTCTCACAGGTGCACCCACATCTACACGTTCCCCTTCCCTTGGAATTGCATTTTCGTTCTCAATTTCTTCAAGAACGATATCACTGCTTGACCTGTGATTACTCACATACTCGTCCTCCAAGAATCTAGCGTTGGTGCTAACAACGACCCTTTGACTCTCAGGACAGTAAAAGTAACCACCTTTCGTTTGCCTGGGATACCCTATGAACAACATTACTTTTGACCTGCTTTCTAACTTATCAGGTTCCTTCGACGGTACGTGTGCCGGACAGCCCCATACTCTAAACTTGCACAAACTAGGTTTGCGACCAAGGAAGAGCTTAGAAGGTGTCTTAGGAACTGATTTAGAAGGCACCACATTAAGCACGTAAGCTGTTGTTTCCAATGCGTAGCCCCAAAACGAAATTGGTAAGTTTGCATAACTCATTATTGATCTTACCATCTCTAGAAGAGTCCTATTTCTTCTTTCAGCTACACCGTTTTGCTGGGGAGTACCCGGTGCAGTCCACTGGGATGTAATCCCATTTTCTGACAAATATTGCAGGAACTCGTTGCCGAGGTATTCGCCACCGCGGTCAGATCGCAGCGACTTGATAGTTTTCCCTACCTTCTTTTCTACTTCAGCCTTGAACTCTTTGAATTTCTCAAAGCATTCAGACTTGTAGCGAAGCAGGTAAACGTATCCGTACCTTGAGTAGTCGTCAATGAAAGTGACGAAGTACTCGTACCCTCCACAAGCCTACATGGACATTGGTCCACATAAGTCAGAATGGATCAATTCCAACACTTCCTCTGCTCGAGACTGACTAGCCTTGAAAGGCCTAGTTGACATCTTGCCCTCGATGCAGAATTCGCAGACTTGATAAGGTACAGCCCGGACTAGGTCCAATGTACCGTCATTTGCAAGTCTTTGAATCCGCTTCAAGCTGATGTGACCCAGTCTCAAGTGCCAGAGATATGTAAGATCCTCATCAGAAGAAGTAAGTTTTCTCTTCCTAGGATTATCAATTACGGATGAATTACATGCAATACTTAAGGACAAATTTGATCAAAGCAACATAGAGATTGTAAATCAACATACCACAATGGATAACATTGTTATTACCAATGATAAAATCATAAATAACAAATATCCATAAAAGTTGATGAAATTTGTCCTGCCGATAAACCACGGCCCACAAATAAATTCTCAAATGTACTTTAATTCATCAAAACATAAGGAAAAGAAAACTCCATGAAGCTCCGTCATATAACGTTGCCTTAATCCAGTTTGGTATCTTCGTGCCATCACTCACCAGCCTTGTCGGCACGGTCCCCTGCAAAGTACAACAACATGATCAACAAGTCAGTGCTTACAGCTCTAGAAGAGCAACAACTAACTCTAATCATGCTTACAGTTATACATGCAAAATGGCATACCTTGTCTAGCTTTGTTGGCTTGACAATCTTTCCTCCAGTGTCCTTTCTTACCACACCTGAAGCACCTGTCCCTTTCAGTCGCCACCTTATGCTTTTTCCCAGCCCCACCATCCTTCACAGGTGTCTTCTTGGCCCACTTCTTAATCCCTTTCTTCCGCTTCATACTTTTCGGTACAGCAGAGAGATTACCAGAAGTGGCCAAGGCAATCTTCTGAGGGTTGATGACCGATTCAGCTGCCATCAAGTCATTGAGTACCTCGTTAAGAGTATACTCTTTCTTGTTCATGACAACATTCAGCCTAAAACTCTCAAAGGACTTGGGTAGAGAGTTCAGTATGATATCGACCTTAGCCTCAGCGTCGATACCTCCACCATGCACAGTTAGCTCATCCATGAGGTGAGTCATGGTAACTATGTGCTCTCTCACTGAGGTGCCATCAGTCATTTTCTTGCTCACGATTTCTCTCATGAGATTGAACCTGACGACTCTATCAGTTTCCCCATAGGTCGCCTCCAGACTTTGCATAATGTCATAGGCATCCCTATGGTGCTGATGCTGCTGCTGCAAGACTTTCGACATAGTGGTCATCATGTAGCACTTGACTACATTGTTCGATTTCTCCCACTTGTTATAAAAGTCTATATCCAGTTGACTGGATTCAGCAGTTGGCACTTCGGGACGAAGTACTTGCAGAACGAACATATGTTCTTCTGCAATCAGGAGGTATTCAAGATTGCATTTTCATTCCAAGAAGTTTGGACCAGTTAGAGTGTTTTGTGCGAGAATGTTGATCACATTAAATATAGACATATCTGAGAACAAATGAAATCTTAAATAAGAACATACATGTTGAACTTCGAAAACAAATGCATTGAAAACCTTTTAATAAATCAAATACAAATGTTTTCCACTAATTGCCCAAGAGTTCCCACCGCAAGCTACACTCGTAGACGTTTACGATGTCACCCTTAACCAGAACTGCGGGTTTTAAGCCCCTATCCATTTAATTTCACTACCATGTCAGGATGCTTTTGACACTAGAAATTAATAATTAGTGAAAACCTTAGACCAAGCCATCTCTCAAGAACAGGGATGCAATTCTTGCATTATATTCTAAGATGCTTCTAAGCAATTAACCACAAATTTAACTCCGGCCAAAAGAGACAGTTTAGCATGGCACGTAACCATACCGCACAGCCCTTAAAGCTTTTGTTATCTATAATTTAAATCAATCCTAGAATACTTGTGAAAGAGATCTACGCAAGCTACACTCGTAGACATTTACGCAAAACCCTCCCACTATTCACATGATTTAAATTGTTTGTCTAGAAATCCCAACAACCGTACCCATGCACCTCTAGGAACTAGCAAGCTACACTCGTAGACGTTTACTAGAACGAGAGATACACTTACAGCCTAGGACCGCTTTGTGGAGGTCTATTGATTTTAATTAAAAAATCTGCTTAGTATTTTTCTTTTAAAAGGTTTCTTTATACGCACGCATAATTTCTTTGTTATTATATTTCCCAAATTTTTGCATGTAATAATACAAGCCCAAAAATTTCCAAAATATAATCCAACAAAAGAAATTAATCACATAAGCATGCTTGAAAAGCTGTAAATAATAAAAGCGATAAAACATGTCTTTCCTATTATCTACACATGCTTAAATGCGCATATAAATAAATCACATATCATACGAGGATAATTAAGGCAAACAAAATTTCCTCGTGGCCCCAAAAATAGAAAAATAAATTCTATCTATTACAAATTTGAATTTTGAATTAATTTGGATAAATCCAAATCTTTTCAAATCTTCCAAATCTTCAAGGGCCTTCAAAACTGGATACACCAAATCTTTTGGATTTAGGCCTTTGTGATCTGATGATTTGCCCTAACCCTAATGCAAACCCTAGGGTTTACACAGGATTGTGCAAACCACCAAAACACGAGCCACCACGACGGGACAGCAGCAGCCGACAACAGCCGCAGCCGCCGACGACCGCCGCCCGCCGCCGCCGCCGCCCGCTCACAATCGCGCGCCCCGTGCGCTGCCATGCCTCGCGCCGTGCGCCCGCGCCCGCGCTTGCCTTGTGCACGAACAGGCCGCGCGCCTTGGGTGCTGCCCGCGCGCGTCGTGCGCGCGCTGCACGCCCTGGCCGCGCGCCTTCCGTCCGCCGCCTGCCGTCGCCCACCGTCGTCTCCGTCGGCCCTGCGTAGGCTCCATCTTCGTTCTTCGTCCTCGACCCGTCCAATTACAAAATTAGAAAAATTACAGAAATCTATTCTATTACAATTTTTCAAATCTACACTATTCATGGATTTTCTCCTGATTTTACAAAAACAATTCAGCCCTACACGGATAAACCACCGCGGGCTGAATCAACAGGTTGCCACGAGGAACAAAAACCAAACATCCACAAAATAATAAATTCGTACATGCATATCGATTTTAATTATGAACAACAGAGCCATAAATCAGAAACCTGGCTCTGATACCAATTGTAGGGTTTTACCGTGAACCGAATCACCAAAACCAATTTGAACCGGATCGATTTATGGTTATTGCACATAATTAAAATTCACAAAACCCTAGCATGCTCCTATGAATTTAATACATATATTTGTGGATTTAGGGTTTACCGTAACTCAGTCGAGTCTGAACCGATCTTTCGCGTTTGAATTCCAAAACTCAATTCAACCTCGCGATTCGATTTAATCTGCGGAAGCAGAAATTAGTAATCTAATTTCTTAGAAAAAATCGAAAAACAAAGAGAGAAGAAAAGAGAAATCTATTCTCCAGATTAGATCTTCAGGGTTGTGTCCCAATGCTGCTCAGATCTGCTACTGGTGAGGATTCCACAGATCTGTGTTGTAGGCCGGAGCAGAAAAATCCTTCTTCTCCCCTCTACAGGCACCGCCCACTCTCTCTCTGCCTCTAGGGTTTCACTGATTTGAATGTGTTCAATAGTGACTAGGGTTTCCAGAGAGAATGGTCTATTTATAGACCCAGGGTTTTATCCCTAATGGGCTTCTGGGCCCTTTTTCAGCATGTTTAATTGGGCCAGTCCTGGGACCTAATGCAAATAATAAAGTAGGCCTATAATTAATTAATTCCCATGTCCACAACCCATGACACAATTAATTAATTAATATTTATTCTTTTTCACCACAGAATTAATACTGACCTACCCCTTTATTACCACGTTATGAGAACGGGCTGCATTAATTGAGAATCCCCATATTTAAGGTTACCGGACATCCATTAATTAATCGGAGCCTCTGACAAGCTCTAACTACAATTAATTAATATCTTATAATTCCTGAGTAGTACCACTCAAACCTTATCACTCGTGCCTGAACTTAATCAGCCTGCAGGACTTGGGCACGATGAATGTTATTGAGCTCCTCAGGGAATGTCCCCATCCTATTACTCGGATATGGTTACCTAAACCCAGTCTCAGGCGGTACTACATGAACTGTTGTTACCCAAGATGCGGATATACGAGCACGTTACTTAGGCTCTCCACCATGGAAAGTCAAAGCAACAGTCAACCCGTGCAAACCCCTCAACCTTCGTTAGGGTTTGGACTCAATCAATATAACGAGATCTTGTATTCGCTGATGTCAGACAGACGAATACATCTCACTGCGGTCCATCAATACGCCACCTCTGCGTACCAGCATGTCAAGTAACCAAGCCAGACTACTTATTCCGACAATGTCGCAGCCATCCGGACAGACGTATCCTCATACGCTGTCTCGGCTGTGATCATGTTTATGTCTCACTAAGTCAAGTGATCATACTGTCTTCTGCGATCTACAACACGCCGTATGATCGTCCCTATCGGTGAGACAAGAGGATACCATTGTTCATACATGTAAGATTGTTAACAGATAGGAGAAATAAACCGTTGTATACTCATTGTAATAAATGTTTTCTGTATACAAAACCCATCACCTTGGTGACTATGTACCTGCATAACACATCAGGTTAGACAAAAGGTACCCGTGTTTTGGCGGGTCCTGCAGGGTTAGTGTTATGGATCCATACTTTAGGAATCCATACTTGCTTCACCTTATATCTAGGTGTTGCACAGTTCTCTACCATTCTCTTCCTTTACAAATGATTCAAGCTATTTCTATGCATGCTTGGTAAGAGAAGGTGAGTGTATGAAACCTGACCTAAACCTGAGTATCTAGGAACTGACTTCCTTGAAACTGAGTATCGGTTGGGTTCTCGGAAACTTGGTCCGGAGTAAGTAGTCTCTCTAGTCCTAAAGTTGGAGTGTAGGTTGGACTGAGACCTCGTATAGATATTCTTTCTATACGGATAAGTTATGTTCCCATGAGTTGAGATCCTCGGATTCCTAGAGTTCGGAAATGAAACTGACTTTCTATAAAGTTCAGTTTTAGCTGTTGAAGTGGGTTTTCTAAAGTTATGAGCATGTCGTTTACCCCACTTTCTAGGTATGATGGGCTTCATCTCAAATTTGTTTGACTTAAAAGTCAAATCTCTTCTAAGCTTGGATGTTGAAATCAGTTTTGAAACTGACTGTCCCTTCTTTCCTGATCAGCCTTAGAGGAGTTTTTGTCCATACTGACTACTCCTTTACCTAACAGCTTGACTTCTAAACTGGAATTCTTCCTAAAGTGATGGTTCGAGACATTCCCAGTTTCGGAAGAAGAAGTTTGATTGCTCAAGTTATTCTCTGTAAAGCCTAAACCTGACCTATCAGAGGAATATCTTTGTAAACTTAGAACTTCTGAAACTTTGCTAGTACTAGAGTAGAGTGAACAGGTAAGTTTTGGATCACTAGCAATTTTCAGTTTACTAGATGCGCATTCTTCAGAAATAGATTTAAACGATTCAAATAACATAGAATGCTCTTCTCTAAGTTTAGCTAAGTCTTCACTTACTAAATTTGATCCTTGGATCTCTTCAGTTAGTTTTGAAACTCTCAGTTTCAGTGAAGCATTTTCACATGCCAAGATATTTTTTAACTCATAAAACTTAGCAAATTCTCTATTCAAAGTTTCAAGAGTAACATCCTCTAAATCTGAGCAATAGGATTCCGAGTTGTCTTCTATGCATGCTATAGGAATAGAAACTGAGTTGGAAATGTGTACCGGAGTATTAGACTTTGTTTTAGTTTTTTCCTCTTCTCCAAGCTTTGCAATCAGCACCAGGAAGGCTTCTTCCACCGCCTCATCGTCTGATGTGTAGTATCCATCGTCATTGTTTGAGATGTCAGGCACCTTAGTTCTGGTAAGCATGGCTTTAGCAACTGCTCTGGAGGCTTTCTTTTCGAACACCCTCTTCAAGCGCTCCATTTTCTCCTTGGAAACTAATAGGCACTCATACTTGAGGTGATCTGGAGAGTTGTATTCAAAGCAATCTCTGGGAGGTCTGTTGTTGAACTTTAGTTCACTTGACTGTGAACCTTCCTTCTTGGATTTGGCTATCTCAAGAAGTCTAGTCAGCTTCCTCCTGTTCAATCTCTTCAACTGAGATCTCTTCCTCCTTTTTCTGGTAGGAAGGTGTTGGTGCTGACTTAGATGTGGACGTTTGTCCAGGAGTTCTGTCAGCTTGCTAAGGCTTTTGAGGACTTCTCTAGAACTCCATTTTTGCGAAAAAGCAGCATCTCCTTCAGGATGTGTGCTGACACTTTGCACTGCTTCATTTATGTTCGTCATTTGTATATCCCATTCATGGGCTTGAAGCTGGGCGAACACATCCTTGGTCATCAACCAGGAGAGATCTTTCTCCTTCAAGCTGGTAGCTTTGACAAACTAATCCTCCTTGGGCATCTTCGAGAGAATTTTTGCATTCATATCAGCAACTTCATATGTTCTCCCCAAGTTTTTCAGCTCACAGATAATAGCATTGAATCTTGCTTCCATTGATTTGACATTTTCACCAGGAAACATTTGGAAAGATTCATACTTATCCACACAATTTTGAAGCTTATTTCGCTTCATCTGAGTTGTTTCTTGACTAAGTGAGCCAAGAAATTCCCACATTTTTTTTCCGTTGTTGTGCTCTAATGCTTCAACAACCAGTGGCGCTGGTTAGGATTGTAAGATGTGCTCCATGGCCACCGCATCTAGCTGAAAATGAACTCTATCGTCGTTTGTCCATTATGTATAAGGCTTCTCCACTATCTAATGACATTCTGCTCCTTCGAGCTGAGTATTCATCTTAGTGATCTTTATTGGTCCGGTGGATAGAACCCTGCCATTTCAGGATGGACATTCTTCAGCATGATCAACGAACGTTTCTTCCATATCTCAAAATCTTATGATGAGTACTTTGGAAGCTTCGTGATCTAAGTCATCTCTGTGTACCTAAGCTTAAACACACAAAACATAAACCAAGTGTATAAAAACAAAACCAAGTGCAGAAAAACAGAGATATGGTCCTAAGTGACAGAACACAACCATAGTCTGAAAGAACCTTGGCACGTGATACCACTTGCTGGTCCCGAAATCAGAGTGCAATATGTGCAGCGGAAGGTTTTGTGTATGCAGCGGAAGTAAATGTATGCACAAGCACTGGTTCGTTGAAACGGGGCAAAGTCAGTTTTGTGTGTAGTCAGTTTAAGCTTAAGTCTCTGTTCCGTCTTAAGTCAGTTTCACAGTTTATATTCTTCAATACTTGGACAAGTATCGAAGGTTCAAGTAATCAGTTAGTGAAACAGAAAAAACAGAGCAAGTATATGGAAAGCATTAAAGCAGCACACAGAGATTTACAATGGTTCGGATTTCAATATCCTACATCTACTCTTCAAACCCAAGGTCTGGATAATTTACTAAGTGAATACAAGCCTCCTTACGATATATACACAGTCCGTGGCACCTCCGTCCTGTGGTCAGCTGTGGCAATCGCCTAGGAACTCCTTGTAGACTCAGTCTTCAGGTTGAAGTGGGGACACACCCCGCAGCCTCCTTTCTGGTGGGTGGATGTTTACTAATTCTTCCAAGAATGGTAGGATGTTGAAAGGTTCTTCCCAGAACTCAGGTGGTCCACATATGCCCATGATAATCAGAATCCCAGACTAGAAAATTGACTGCTATGAATATATCTCAGAAAGATATATTCACCAAATTGAGCCTCAGCTTAGAGCTTCGGTCTCGTGCTAGGAGAAGATAGCATGGTGGGTAACTTGAGTCGGAGACTCAAGTCTCGTGTTTAGAACACGAAAAACTCTGAGAGAGTTTTTTTGGAGAGATGCCCTGAATATGCCCTTTGTCTCTTTAGACTAGTAGATTTTGAATTCTGTTCAGGTAACCTTGTTAAGGTTGAGAGGGCAGGTCTTTTTATAGAGAGGAGAGCCTATAGCAATTTGAATTTCTATCCGTTAGACACATAAACCCAGACGTTAGACTCATGGATTATATTGTCCAATCGTAGTCCATGCATTAGGTCTCCTTTCCGCTCTGCCCATTATTAGTGTACTATACACTAACTTTATGTCAGACTCCTTTACAATCGAGGAACCAAGTTTGGATAACCTCGTACTAACTTAGGCATTATACAAATGCCTAAGTCTGACTAAGATTTCTTATACAGACTTCTAAGAGTCAGTACAGCTTAGCCTCATACTGACTTCCCACGGTCATTATGGTAAATCCTCATACTGACTTTTCATAGTTAGTATGGGAAACACCCTCATACTAATTTCCCTGGATCAGTATGGTAATCCCTTAAACTGACTTCTCCTTAGTCAGTTCGGTAAAGCCCTCACACTGACTTCTCCTTGTCAGTATGGTTAGACCTAAAACTGAATGCTCCAACTCAGTTTTCAATTAAGGCTAGGCATGATGATAGTCAGTTCTCGAGCATTCTCCCTTGCTCGATCTTAAGTATAACTTCTTTTACTTTTGCATGGAAGTGAGCAATTTTGTTGTAGAAAAATGAGTGTGAAAGGTGTTTAAGGATCGAATAGGATTTCTCACAAATTAATTGTATGTAAACTTGATGCTTTGTAGATGACATGTCTCTATTTATATTATCCATTAAAGAAAGTCTTAGATATAAATTTGATTCATTAAGCTTTTATATATATATATATATATATATATAGGTATTGTATCCGGTGATAAAAATCCCCCGTGATAAAATGATAAAGTCGTTTGATTACGTTTACAATGTTGTTTGATTGTGTTTTAGTTGTCGCTTGAATACAATGTTGCTTGATTGCATTTTAGTTGTTGCTTGATTGCGTTTTAATTGTTGCTTGATTAAATATCAGCCATTAATTTAATTAGATCTAATAGATGAGATGCATTCTTATTTTTAATATACGTATTTATTATTATATGATCCCATCCCAATATATATATATATATATATATATATATATATATAGAGAGAGAGAGAGATGAGAACAAGTAAAAAAAATTCCCCTGAGAAAAAAGAATGAATCATATCCATTAGATCTAAATAAATCAATGGTTGATATGCAATCAAGCAATAACTAAAACACAATCAAGCTTGCTTGATTGTGTTTTACTTGTTGCTTGATTTTATATCAACCATTGATTTATCTAAATCTAACGGATATAATTTATTCTTTTTTCTCACATAAGACTTTTTCTTACCTGATCCGCTCCTTATATATATATATATATAGAGAGAGAGAGAGTGGCGTTCAAATCCGAACTAAATGTCCTGAATGAACTATGAACTTTTCATTGTTGTATGTATAATTGATCATTGTAGTTTATACGATAGCTCATTATAGTACCTAATTATGATACTTCATTATTGTGTGTGTAATTGATCATTGTAGTGTATATGATACTGTAATGAGATATCAAACATACAATAATGATCAATTACACACACAACAATGAAAGTTCATAGTTCATTAGAAATATGAGTTCAGCCTAGAATGCACCCCTATATATATATATATATATATATATATATATATATAGATAGAGAGAGAGAGAGAGGATTAATCATATGTGAACTACCTTCTAGATTAGATATGAGAACTAATCTAATTCATCCATATTTAATTATTAACGGCCAAGATTTAATTTGTTATTTAATTAGTTACTTTTTTATTAATATTTTAGGGTATTATGATTATTATAATTTTTAATTATTTCATACCATAACTGTTTGCATGATTTTCTCTAAATCTTTCTCTTCCATAATTCTTTTTAGTCGTTGCCGCCCATTCTCTCTTCTCCTTCGTCTCTCCCCTCCAATTTTGTCCAGGCGCCGCCCACCGCATCACCGGATTGACCTTGCCACTTGCCAATTTCTTTTGGGCTACGTAGGTCGCCATGGAGGATGCCAGCAACACGAGAGACTTGGTTGCACCGCCTATATGTCTGCGCACGACGCGGTCTTCTACAGGTTGGGAAGCAATACACTTTAGTTTTGCAATAGTTTAGCTTTGATTTAATTCCAGTGCATTCAATTCAAGAGAGTGAAGAGATCTGTTGAATTTAAGTTTGGGGGTGTTTATAGGAATGCTGGTAACATGTCGATTACATGCTGCAGCATGGTTTATTAAAAGTAATGGTCATATTTTGACCGCACTCTTTTTAAGTCCATACGCAGGAGGTAAATTTTAAATTATTTTCTTTGGATAATTTCAAATCTTTTTGGGAAATCTTTTCTGCCCCTCGGTGATTGGTTAAAAAGGTAACCACAATACCTTTTTCTCTCACCCGTTCGACTTGCTCTCTCTCTCTCTACCCATCGTGTTTTACTGTGTTGAAAAACCCTGCGGCAAGGTTTTCTCACATTGCACTTTGAACAAAAAGGTATGTTTTGCTTGTTCCTTTAGCCTGCGTCGCCTTGGGGTTGGTTTTATACTGTGTCCAACTGGAGCATGTAAGTATGGATCTGAAATTTTTAATTAATGTGCATGCGCGACCCAGGTCAAATATTTACGTGGGTTTACTTCAAATCTCTGTGTGAGTGTGGGTGTTCTTGTATCGATGTCATGGATTTAGGCAAATCACTGCATGTGTAAGCAAAAATTTGAGTTGTATGAACTATAGGATTTGATTGAGCTTGTGATTTGACAAAAATTTCGTCATGAGATGGGGTTAGATATTGAAATTTTAAGCCGTGTCCCAAAATTCTAGATATTCAGAGTTGCGTAGTGATGTTTTGTGGAATGCTATGTTTTGGGGTTTGAATGGATGTGTGGATAGTGAAATAAGTGAGATTAGTGAACGTGTGATGTTGGATTCTTGTTTACGATCTCTTGCACATATTGTGAGCATGTTGATTATTATAGTTGTTAAGTGTTAGCATGTACCCTACAACTTATGTAGGAGGGCTAAATAAGTGTTCGCATATTAGTTGTGTTACCCTCACACAAATAACAAGTTGTATTTGCGTGTAGGCACTACATTATGAGAAAGAAGCAGCAAGCTCCCCACAAGACAACGAAAGTGACATCTCCGGAGGAGGGAGTTCCTACCTACCACCCAGCCTAAAGATGCAGACGTGTCTCGTCCTAAGAAGAGGAGAATCAAGAAGGCTTGCAAGAAAAATCCTACTCCTTGAAGATTGTTGAGGAAGAAGGGGAAGAAAATAGCCTCATCATCCAGTGCGGCTCCATCTCCCTCAGTACAACAGAAAGGACCATTCCCCATGCTCACTGAACGAGGTTTTCCAATGGATTTAACTGCCCTATCGGAGGATCTCCAAGTTGCCATTGCCCAACAAGGCTGGGCCACATTTGTTGTCATACCGGATGCCCCTTTGGTCCCAGTGGTGCGCGAGTTCTATGCCAACTTGCAAAAGGTGGGAGAGTGGGAATTTACTTCTGAAGTTCGAGGTGTTTTGAACCCTCGAGTGGTCCACCAAGTTTATGGAACTTCACCTCCCCAGCCAGATCCCTTTTGGGATAGATATGCCAAGCCATCAGAGGAGGATCGGAAGTGGGCATTGACAACCCTAGCACCAAACGAGTCAACCATCTAATGAATCTATCAAGATGGAGGAGCACCCTTGATTGTCAGCAACTGGCTAAAACCTAAAGCCCGATTATGGTTCCATTTTATCCGGAGCAGAATCTCTCCAACCACGCATGAAAATCGAGTTAATGATCAAAGGGCTTTGATATGCGTTGCCATCATTTCAGGTACTCCCTTTGACTATGCTCCTATGTTACTTGCTTCCTTGGAGAGCCGCACAATAAGATCTGCAGGGCCATTGTACTTCCCATCCATGATCACTGCCCTATGCGAGAGGAAAGGAGTCCCTATTGAGCCCACTGACGAATGTGATTGGACTCATGGGACAATCAATGTTCATGGGATGCTGCGGAGGTTCAAGCAGACACCGAGATTTGGCAGTTTACCTCCAGACCATGCTGCAGCATCATCTCAGCATGCATCGTCTTCATCCAGCTCCAACCAACCTTCAAATGACCAGTTGATGGAGAAGCTTGAAATTATGCAGGAAAGCCTCAACATTTTCCGATGCACTGTAGGGGAGGTGAATGCTCAGGTCAGGACAATAAAGCGTACTATCAACCGCCATCAAAAAAGTTCTATGCTGAGAGGATGACCAAGTTGTGTAATTACATGGCTGAGTGTGATGCCATCCTCCAAAGGCACTGTGATCGCCTTCCTGACTTCCCTCCTATTTTGCGCACATCTTGGGATGCGGATGGTGACTTGGACGCCTGATAACCCTTCTGGTTAACTCGAACCCTAAAAACTCTTTCTCTTTTGAACTTGGAATATTATTTCTTGCTACACACTCTTTTTATTTGTGTTTTGGTGAATGTTGTTATCCTTGATGGTGGATGTTTATTTTTGATTCTGTCGGAATGTTTGGTTTGATATTATGAATTGGTGTGTGTTTACTTTTTGTCGGTCCGAGAATTACTCGTGTTATCGTGCTTCAACCTCATGCTCAATGATGAGACTATCCCTCGCAATTTTTAGCATGTGGCCATGCTCATTTGCAACACGACACTAATCTCGACATTTTTTCAAATGTTTTAGTTTGATTTGTTCCACAACACTCATTATATCTTTATGATGCGGCATGTGCTCAGCATTGTTAAAAAAAATCTTCCATACGAATAAACTCATGACAAAGTTTTTAAAGTTGATTACACTTTACTATGCTTTGCTGAGGATTGTTAGAACTTACCTTCACTTTGGATTGGTGTTTTCCTTGAGGCGAAATTTTGTGTTCTCAATTCTTTTGGGTATGACGAAGGCCATCTTTCTATTTTATTTCCTAGGTCTTCCGTGACCTCACTCATATTGTGATGTCCCTTGTTCTCATTTTTGCACCTATTTGCCGGTTCATTTATTTCCCAACATAATGCACCATCCTTTTCTTTCTTTGTGTTAATCACTTTCACACCCTATTGAGCATTCTTAGGTTTTCTATTTTCTATCATTGGGGACAATATTGCATTCTAAGTTTGGGGGTGTGAGGGTGCTTAGTGCTATAAAATGCATGTTTTGTGCTGTTAAAAAAAACTCGTGTTGAGGTTGTTTATTCGAATAAGAGACATAGACCTTGCTGAATAAATACATTCAACTATATTTCCTATCTGTTAACAAACTTACATGTGAGTAACAACGGTATCCTCTTATCTCACCGATAGGGACAATCAACGGCGTGTTGTAGATCGCAGAAGGCAGTATGATCACTTGACCTAGTGAGATATAAATATTATCACAACCGAGACAGCATACGAGGATAAGTCTATCGGTATAGGATGCAACATAGTCGAAAAGAAGTAATCTGTCTTGATTACTTGATATGCTGATACGTGCGGTTGCGTATTGATTGGACCACAGTGAGATGTGTTCTGTTGTCTAACATCAGAGAATACAAGATCTCGATCTTGATTGAGTCCAAACCCTAATGAAGGTTCAGGGGTATGCACGGGTTGACTGTTGCTTTGACTTGCCATGGTGGAGAGCCTGCGTAACGTGCTCGTATACCTGCATCTTGGATGGCAGCAGTTCGTGTAGAACAGCCTGAGACTGGAGTTAGGCAACCATATCCGAGTAATAGGATGGGGACATTCCTTGAGGAGCTCAATAATGTTCATCGTGCTAAAGTCCTGCAAGCTGATTAAGTTCAAGCACGAGTGATAAGGTTTGAGTGGTACTGCTCAGAAAATATAAGATATTAATTAATTGTAGATAGAGCTTGTCAAAAGCTCCGATTAATTAATGAATGTCCGGTGACCTTAAATATAGGGATTCTCAAGTAAATGCAGCTCGTTCTCATAACGTGGTAATAAAGGGGTATGTCAGTATTAATTCTGTGGTGAAAAAGAATTAATATTAATTAATCAATTGTATCATGGGTTGTGGACATGAGAATTAATTAAATCATAGGCCCACTTTATTATTTGCATTAGGTCCTAGGTCTGGCCCAAATCAAATATGCTGAAAAGAGGCCCAGCAGCCTATTAGGGTTAAACCCTGGGTCTATAAATAAGACAGATCTCTCTCTGAAACCCTATCCACCTTAGAACATTCAAATCAGTTCGAAACCCTAGGGAGAGAGAGAAGTGGGTGGCGGCTTCTGGTGTGTTTGGGTGTCAAGTATTTCGACTCTGGCCTACACATTCATAGTCCTGTGGAATCCTCACCAGTAGGAGGATTGACCAGCATCAAGACACAGATCTGAAGGCCTAATCTGGAGAACAGATTATTCTTCCCTTTCCTTTTTGTTTGATTAATTCTTGAAATTAGATCTGGTTCTAATTTCTGTTTCCGCAGTGTTAATCAAATCGTGTGGTTGAATCGAGATTGGATTTCAAACGCGAAAGATCGGATCTGAGACAACGGAGTTAAGGTAAACTCGTATAACCACTGCATTAAATTCATAGGAGCATGCTAGGATTATCATATGTTTATTGCTCTCAACATCCATGAAACGATCCAGTTTATTTGGATTTGGTGATTCGGTTCACCGGCAAATCCCTGCATTTAGTATCTGAGTCGAGGTTTGTTTTTGTGGCTCTGTTGGATGAGAAATTTTTATTATGCATGTATGAATTTTTGAATTGCTGTGGTGTTTGGTTTTTGTTCCTCGTGGCAACGCATTCGATTTAATCCGCAGTGGTTTATCCGTGTTTGAATTAAATCGTGTTTTGTAAATCACAAGAAAATTTGTGATTAGATTTGATAGAAAAATGTAATAGATTAGATATTGTAATTTTTTCAAATCTATAATTGTACGGGTTGAAGAACGAAGACAGAAACCGGGCGAGGCAACGGCGGTGCACGGCGGTGGCAGGAGGCCGTGCGCAATGTGCAGTCGCAGTGGCGCAGCGCAGGGCGGCGGGACACGGTGGCGGGCAGGCGGCCCACTGCGACGTGCGGCCGCGGGCGATGTAGGCACCGCAGCCACGCGGGCAGGCGGCCTGCAGCGGCGGCAGGAATGCACACGCGCGGGTGCGTGACGCGCGGCCTAGCTGGGCGGCGGAGGTGGCTGTCGGCCGGCGGCTGGTGCTGCGGTGGTAGGGTTCGAGGTTTGACGGCTGGTGCAATTCGATGTAAACCTAGGGTTTGTAGTTGGATTGTGAAACCAATTTTCAAATCTTAGAACCCTAGATTCAAAATATTTGGTGGTTGTAGATATCAAGGCCGTGGAAGATTTGTGAAGATTTGAAGAAGATTTAGAGTTATCCAAATTTTGTAATTCAAATTTCAAATTTTGTAATAGATAGGATTATTTTATTTTTCCTATTTTGTGGGGCCACGAGGGATTTTTGTTTGTCTTAATTGCCTCTTATGATATGTGATTTATTAATTGCGCAATAAGCATGTGTAAATAATAGGAGAGCATGTTTTACTGCTTTATTATTTACATTTTTATAAGCATGATTATGTGATTAATTTCTTGTCTGGATTATATTTAGAATTTTTGGGCTTGTTTAATTACATGCAAAAATTTGGGAAAATATAATGACAAGAAATTATTTATGTGCGCATTTAAGAAACCTTTTGAAACAAAAATACTAAGCGGATTTTTTAATTAAAATCAATAGACCTCCACAAAGTGATCCTAGGTTGTAAGTGTATCTCTCGTCCTAGTAAAGTCTACGAGTGTAGCTTGCTAGTTCCTGGAGGTACATGGGCTGCAGTTGTTGGGATTTCTAGACAAACAATTTAAATCATGTGAATAGTGGGAGGGTTTTGCGTAAACGTGTATGAGTGTAGATTGCGTAATTCTTTCTCATAAGTATTCTAAGATTGATTTAAATTTTAGATAACGAAGGCTTTAAGGGTCGTGTGGTATGGCTACGCGCCATGCTAAACTATCTCATTTGGCTGGAGCTAAATTTGTGGTTAAGGGCTTAGAGGCATCTTAGAATATAATGCAGTTGCTGCTTCCCTGTTCTTGAGAGATGGCTTGGTCTAAGGTTTTACACTAATAATTAATTTCATGTGTCTAGGGATTCCTGACATGGTATGAAATTAAAGGATTTGGGCTTAAAATCCACAGTCTGGTTGAGGGTGACATCGTAAACATCTACAAGTGTAGCTTGCGGTGGGAACTCTTGGGCTATTAGTGAAAACATTTGTATTTCATTTATCAAGAGGTTTTCAATGCATTTGTTTTCGAATGTTCTGCATGTATGTTCTTATTTAAGATTCTTTATTTGTTTCAGATATGTCTATGTCTACTGTTGATCATATTCTTGCTCTCAATCCTTTAACTGGTCCAAACTTTCCTGAGTGGAGATACTGAATTGAGTATATCCTCCTGACTAAGCAACACATGTTTGTTCTTACTATGATGCCACTTGCCCCATGTTACCATAAAGTCTCTAGACATGAGAAGGACTTCTATGACAGATGGGTGGTATCTGAAGATTTTACTTACAAGTTAATCTCGGATAACCTGTCTAGAGAATTGAAGCTCAAGTACATTGGCTATTGTAGCTCTGTTGCGATCTGGATGGACTTAGTGGCTACGTATGGCGAAGTAGAATGGACTGTCAACTGTGATCTCGTGAAAGACCTTGTCTGTAAGAGAATGGTTGATGGTAGTTCGGTGACGTTACATGTGATGATGATGGATAACACCATGAATCAATTCACACGTAGAGGTGGATGAATCAGTGATCGGGCTAAGATCAATATAATCCTGAACTCATTATCGCTTTCATTCTATGACTTCAAGAAGGATGTGGCTAAGAGAAATGAGTACTCTTTCAAAGAGTTTCTTACTGATCTCTTGGCAGAACAGTCTTTCGTACCTTCATGGGATTCTGAGTTATCAGATCTTCAGCACAGCTTGAGCACATTGAAAGATGTGGTTCATACTGTGTGCAAGAATCTGATTGATCACAGAAGACGTGAGAGGAGGTCAAATGACATGAAGAGGGTTGGTGTCACTTCAAGTAAGAACGCATGCGGAAGCAAGGGACAAGGTACGCCATTTGCATTTGTAACGGAAACGTGTTTAGCATTGGATTCTACTCATTCGTGGATAGTGGATACTGGAGCTACTGATCATGTTTGTTACACTTTGCAGGGGTTCACACCGAGGAGGGTGCTGAAGAATGACGAGATTACCATCTCAATGGGGAACGCAGCACGAGTGAGTGCAGCTGCCATTGGAGATGTCACCTTGTACTTTGATGATTCAGTTTTGACTTTGAGAGATGTTTCATATGTGCCGAATTTTCGGCGGAACCTTATTTCAGTTTCCAAACTTTATTTTGATGGATATTCTGTTATTTTTTATAGTGGTGTTTCTATCATTTGTAATATCGTAGTTATCTGTCATGGAATGCTGAATAACTCTCTCTATGTCGTTAACTGTCATCATAATACTTCCGCGTATGCTGCATGTAACTCATCTGAAATTGATAATCCTAGAAAGAGAAAGCTTAGTTCTTCTGATGAGGATCTTACATATCTCTGGCACTTGAGACTGGGTCACATCAACTTGAAGCGGATTAAGTGACTTGTAGATGAGGGTACATAGGACTTAGTCTGGCCTGTACATTATCAAGTCTGCGAATCCTGCATCGAGGGAAAGATGTCTTTTAGGCCTTTTAAGGCTAGTCAGTCTCGAGCAGAGGATGTGTTGGAATTGATCCATTGTGACTTATGTGGGCTCGTGCCCACACAGGCTCGTGGAGGGTATGAGTATTTCGTCACTTTCATTGACGACTACTCGAGATACGGATATGTTTACCTGCTTCGCTACAAGTCTGAATGCTTTGAGAAATTCAAAGAGTTCAAGGCTGAGGTAGAAAAGAAGGTTAGAAAAACTATCAAGTCACTGCGATCTGACTACGGTGGCGAATACCTCGAGAACGAGTTCCTGCAATATTTGTCAAAACATGGAATTACATCCCAATGGACTGCACCGGGTACTCCCCAGCAAAATGGTGTAGCCGAAAGAAGAAATAGAAATCTTTTGGAGATGGTGAGATCAATGATGAGTTATGCAAGCTTACCCATTTTGTTTTGGGGATACGCATTGGAAACAACGGCTTACGTCTGAACCTGGTGCCTTCTAAATCGGTTCCTAAGACACCCTGTGAACTCTTCCTTGGACACAAACCCAGTTTGTGCAAGTTCAGAGTATGGGGTTTTTCGGCACCCGTGCTAACGAAGGAACCTGATAAGTTAGAAAGCAGGTCCAAGGTAATGTTGTTTATAGGGTATCCCAGGCAAACGAAAGGTGGTTTCTTTTACTGTCCTGAGAGTTAGAGAATCGTTGTTATCACCAACGCTAGATTCTTGGAGGACGAGAATGTGAGAAACCACAAGATAAGGAGTGATATAGTTTTTCAAGAAATTGAAGATGAGAATGCGATTCCAAAGGAAGGGGAACGTGCAAACGTGGGTGCACCTGTTAGAGGTACATCACCATGGGCGCGTTCTTGTGTGCAAGGTGCAGAACCACAAGTTGCTGCACCAACTGCTGACACGGCACCGATGCCTCATCACAGTGGGAGAGTTATTTTCCAGCCGGAAAGATACATGTTTGTGGGTGAGTCTTCGGACTTGGGCCCTGAAGACGGACATGAGGACTCTGACCCACTGACTTACGAAGAGGGAGTGCAGGACAACGATGTTGCGAAATGACACATCGTCATGGATTCTGAGATTGAATCCATAACCGCTATGGATGTATACCAGAAAGTTGTGCTGCCTGATAGCTTTAGGGCCATAGGGTGCAAGTGGGTATACAAGAGAAAGAAGGGAGTGGATGGAGAAATTACGACTTTCAAAGCCAGGATGGTAGCAAAGGGTTATAGTTAGAAAGAGGGCATAGACTATGATAAAACCTTTTCACCGGTAGCCATGCTCAAGTCCATCCGGATACTCCTTGCCATAGCAGCGCATCTGGACCTTGAGATTTGGCAAACGAATGTCAAAACCGCTTTTCTAAACGGTTACCTTGAAGAAGGTAGGGACATCTATATGCAGCAACCCGAGGGTTACATGCGCAAAGGCGAAGAACATCTTGTCTGGAAGCTTAAGAAATCCTTGTATGGACTTATGCAAGCTTCAAGGTCGTGGAACTTACGTTTCAACGATGTGATTAAGTCCTATGGATTTTCACAGTTGGAGAATGAAAGTTGTGTATACAGACTTTGTGTCAGTGGGAGCGGGGTTTTCCTTGCACTGTATGTGGATGACATACTCCTATTTGGAAACAACGAGGGAGTGATGCCGGAGATTAAACGTTGGTTATCCAAACAGTTCCAAATGAAGTATTTGGGAGAAGCTGGGTACATCCGTGGGATCAAGGTCTTACGGGATCGTAAGAGAAGGATGTTGAGCTTATCCCAGGCATCCTATGTGGATACTGTGATAGCCCAGTTCAGCATGCAACTCGCCAAGAAAGGCTTGCTACCTTTCAGACCTGGCGTACATCTTTCTACTGGGCAGTATCCTGTGACACAGAGTAAGAAAGATGAGATGAGTCTTGTACCATACTCATCTGCGGTGGGTAGCCTCATGTATGCAATGTTGTGTACCAGGCCTCATATTTGTTATGTTGTTGGCATGGTAGCAAGATATCAGTCTAACCCTGGACAGGCGCATTGGACTGCGGTAAAACACATCCTCAAGTATCTGAAGAGAACTAGGAATTACTGCCTAGTTTATCAAAGTGAGGATTTGTGCCCTGTGGGTTACACAGATTTGGATATCCAAGGGGACCAGGATGAGAAGAAATCGACCTCAGGTTATGTGTTTAACTTGGGAGGTGGGGCTGTATCTTGGAGGAGCGCAAAGCAGAAATGCATTGCTGACTCCACCATGGAGGCGGAATATGTCACCGCCTCAGAAGCTTCGAAAGAAGGGGTATGGCTCCGAAATTACCTTTTAGAGTTGGATGTGATTCCGAGTTTACCTAAGAGCATCACAATTTATTGTGATAACTCTGGTGCAGTGGCGAACTCGAAGGAACCACGGACTCACAAGGCGAGCAAACAGATAGAGAGAAAGTACCATATCATACGAGAAATCGTATCAAGGGACGATATGCAGATCAAGAAGATTGACACTAGGTACAACCTAGTTAATCCATTCACAAAGTGCTTGCCACAGAAAGTTTACGAAGGACATATTCTTGGACTGGGTCTGAGGTGCATGCCTACCACTGGCAGTGGTTGATGTAATAGCTAGGCTAGATAGACGCACTGTATACTCTGTAATAGCGAGTGTAATGCTTTGAGTATAAGTGGAAGATTGTTGGGTTTTTTATACAGAAAGCATTTATTACAATGAGTAATCATTCAACTGTATTTCCTATCTGTTAACAAACTTACATGCGAGTAACAACGATATCCTCTTATCTCACCGATGGGGACGATCATACGGCGTATTGTAGATCGCAGAAGACAGTATGATAACTTGACCTAGTGAGATATAAATATTATCACAACCGAGAAAGCGTACGAGGATAAGTCTGTCGGTATAGGTCGCAACATAATCGGTAAGAAGTAATATGTCTTGATATGTTGATACGTGCGGTTGCATATTGATTGGACCACAGTGAGATGTATTATGCTGTCTGACATCAGAGAATACAAGATCTCGATCTTGATTGAGTCTAAACCCTAACGAAGGTTCAGGGGTATGCACGGATTGATTGTTGCTTTAACTTGAGTAACGTGCTCGTATACCCGCATCTTGGGTAGCAGCAGTTCGTGTAGAACTGCCTGAGACTGGAGTTAGGCAACCATATCCGAGTAATAGGATGGGGACATTCCCTGAGGAGCTCAATAATGTTCATCGTGCCAAAGTCCTGCATGCTGATTAACTTCAAGCACGAGTGATAAAGTTTGAGTGGTACTACTCAGGAAATATTGTAGATAGAGCTTGTCAGAAGCTACGATTAATTAATGAATGTTCGGTAACCTTAAATATGGGGATTCTCAAGAAAATGCAGCCCGTTCTCATAACGTGGTAATAAAGGGGTAGGTCAGTATTAATTCTGTGGTGAAAAAGAATTAATATTAATTAATTAATTGTGCCATGGGTTGTGGACAATTCATAGGCCCACTTTATTATTTGCATTAGGTCCCAGGTCTGGCCCAAATTAAATATGCTAAAAAGAGGCCCAGTAGCCCATTAGGGTTAACACCCTAGGTCTATAAATAAGACAGATCTCTCTCTGAAACCCTAGCCACCTTAGAACATTCAAATCAGTTCGAAACCCTAGGGAGAGAGAGAAGTGGGCGGCGGCTTCTGGTGTGTTTGGGAGTCGAGTTTTTCGACTCTGGCCTACACATTCACAGTCATGTAGAATCATCACCAGTAGCAGGATTGACCAGCATCGGGACACAGATTTGAAGGCCTAATCTGGAGAACAGATTATTCTTTCATTTACTTTTTATTTGATTAATTCTTGAAATTAGATCTGGTTCAAATTTCTATTTCCGCAGTGTTAATCAAATCGCGTGGTTGAATTGAGATTGGATTTCAAACGCGAAAGATCGGATCTGAGACGACGGAGTTAAGGTAACTCATATAACCACTGCATTAAATTCATAGGAGCATGCTAGGATTATCATATGTTTATTGCTCTCAACATCCATGAAACGATCCGGTTTATTTGGATTTGGTGATTCGGTTCACCGGCAAATCCCTGCAGTTAATCTATCAGATCTGGGTGTTTATCAAACTTATCTTACTCTGTATGGCCAACTTAGTTAGAATACATTTCTTTCACTGTTTGGAAAAACATGTTTAGGAGAGAGCCCTGATTTGAACTAAATCTAGTCATTGGAAAATGTGTGGAGTTAGTGTGCTTGGTGAACTTGTCTTATCTTGAGCTGGGTAACAATCTATTTAGCGTAGGAATATGTGGATAGGAGGTTACCTTAGCATCATTTAATGTTTGGAAATACTGTATGATAACATTTGTGGTTCAGCACTAGATGCATGCTAGAATCTATGCTACAACATCCTTTCAGCAATAAGAGTCAGCAACCGAAGTTATCTTTATATCAGAGAATCTACAACCTTGTTTGCTTGATTGTATTACTTCAATTCACAGTATTCATTTTATATCCATTTACTAATTCTGCAGTATGAACAACTCAAACACAAATTATTTAATCTTTGATTTCATGTTAATGTGTGCAAGATTCTACACATAATGCATTCCTTGTGGGATTCGACTCTAGATTACTCCTAGATATTACTTGACAGTGTACACTTGCACTTTGTTTCACATTTTGCACGTATCAGTTAACGCTAACTGCGGTTGTTCAATCCCCCTTTTATTGTAGTTGGCCATCCCAACCCTAGTGCTTTTGCAGCAACATTAAGATCTGAGAACCCATTCTAGTACTAGGCTAACAACATTAGTTTCCAGCCTGGCTTAACCTAGCATTACCCCTCAAACCCCATACTATATTAGTTTTACCACTCGTGAGAACACTCGGCTCAAGCTCTCCCACTTTGGCTGCCCAATTCCCCTAGATCTACCCAACTGGCCAATCTTAATAGCCCAACAGGAATGGCTTGCTAGAGATATGTAAATCCCTAGGAATGGATCAAGAAGGAAGGATGGTGTACCGAGATATACTTGTCTCGGCCAAGTTAGAAAACCTGAAACCTCACACTCTACATCTCAGTTCCTCAATATATTAACTCATTCACCCCGAACAGGGTATTTAGCACGACATAAAATAAATGTAAAAGATAAAGTAAGATGAATTACCTAACTTCATAATATTCTTGAAGGAATAGGGACCTTCAAGTACTACAATAGTTTGGCCCTTCACCGAAAATACAAAAGTAAAATAAAAGTGTTTAGAACATAAAACTAATTCTAGAGCTAGATGATAGCTGCAAAATAAATATGGTTTATGCTTTTATAATAAATCTTATTTGACACATATGACAACTACTAATTCCTCGCATGGAATATGCCCAGGTCCTATTTGATACGCTCTTTCCATATTTAGCGTATTTCCTTTCTTTAACCAATTCAATCCCACAGATTATGCATTGGAACGAGTTTTGGATTTTGGCAGTTTGATTCTCGCAGTGACCATAGCACTTTCCATTTTTAGTCTTTATGTTGAATCACCTAATACGAGGAGGTGTCTTCCCTTGCTTCTAAATATTTTAATTCCTTCCAGTCCTCGAAGTAGCTAACTTGGGCAATTCCCCTTAACAATGCTAAAATCATCTGGAAATGGTCAATTTCTTCTCTTTCTCCATCCTAGAACAATTTAGCACGACACCCTCGATTCTACTAAAAAATACTACTAAGACACTAAAAAAAGACATAAAAATAGATTCAAATGAGGTTAAATCTAGAGTTGTGTCAAAGACCAAAGCATAGCACAACAAGCATATTGCTGTGAGGAAGTTTGAGGAAGGCCAGCATGTGTTGTAATTTAATTCCAGACTTAGGCTATTTCCTGGAAAGCTTATGTCGAGGTGGTCGGGGCCATTCAAATTTGCCAAAGTATACCCTTATGGTGTTGTGGATCGTTTAGATGAAAAATCTCGAGAAACGTTCTAAGTGAACGGGGAAATAATCTAGCACTATGTTAGTGAAGCTTTTGAGTGTGATGTAGCATCAATCATGTTGGAGAATCACAAAGCTGTTGAGGTACCTCTGGGTACCTAACTCTGTTGGGTAGCTTGAGATTTACATGTTTTTGTAAATATTTTAACTACGCATTTATTTACTGCCTAGTAAAATTTTTAGTTTAACTCTGTTTAGTTTAATCTTGTATTTTAGAATAGTCGTGTTGTTGATGATAGATGCTACAGGATTAAGTTTGGGGGAGTGCGAATTTGTTTTGGAATGTCAAAGTATGCATGCCAAGTAGAGTTAACTTTTGAAAATTTTGACTAGGAGTTGGAATTTTTACTGCTACATCAACAAAAGAATTTGAAATCGAAATTGAGTTGTGTTAACGTATGCTGAACAATCGCACCCCTTGGTCACTTGATACGCCCAGACAATCTCCAGCTGGAAAGAGGGGCACTAATAGCTCTCGTAAAGAGTTGTTATTTTTGCTTTAAATTATTTAAAAGTGTTTCAAAATAGTCTTGTTTCATAGGATAATCAGGAAAATATAGGTAAATTAGATAGGGTGTCTAATTTATGCTTAATTGTTTGTGTTTCATGTTATTTATGAGTTTTTGCGAAAGAATTGTTCAAGCATTGCCACAGGTCCTACTATGCTGGCGCACAGCAAGATCATGGTGGGAGGAAGCAATGTCGCAGCATGGGAACAGCATGGTTCAAGTACTGACGAAACAAATCTGGGACAACAACAGACAAGATCTTCGCACTTTTCAGATTTTGTCCCAAAAGGTGGACAGGTGTCAACCAGGAGGGCTGTCAGAGTTGGAAGGCAGATTGGGGAGCCACGTGTTGAGTGGAGATGAAGCTGAACTAAAAAGGAGGAGATATTTTGGAAAAAAGAACTAAGGACACAACAACACACACACGGCGATCAAGGGACTGCGTGCAAGGAGAACAAAGTGTTTGTGCGGAGTGAAGCTAGAGTTGTGAAGACTCTGGACCAGTTTTAGTTTTATTTTAGTTTTAAGTTTATATTTTACATAGGGAATGGTTAGAGATATGAACTCGAATAACATTTTCTATTTTTCTTTCGAAAACATGAGCTAAACTCCTAGTGCTTGGGTTGTTGACCGGTTTTTCTACTTGAATATATGCTAGAGTTGTTCTTATTTTAAATCTGGTGTTTGATCTTGATTTTGGTTTGTTTGATCCCCCGAACACGACAGTGGCAGGGAATACATCATCTAGTGAGACCAAGAGGAGTGATGGATTTATATACTGAAAGCATTATGATTGGTATATTATGTACAAGGTTTATTGGTTAATATACTGGTAATCATAATTGTTGTATGTCCATCTCCTGTCTGAATTAACAAACATGTGTCGCAAACACAATTATCCTCTTATCTCGTCGATAGGGAGATCATACGGTGTGTAGAAGATCACGGAAGATCGTATGGATCGTTTGACCTAGCGAGATATAAATAGTCATCACAGCTGAGACAGTTCCAGGATAAACTGTCGGTGTAGGCTGCAGCATATGCGGATAAGCATCTTATCTTGGATGTCTTGGTATGCTGGTGTGGGGCACACATTGATGAGGACCTAAGTCGAGATCGATTCTTTTATCTGACATTAAAAGAATCTAGATCTCTATGACTCGATGGAATCTTAAGCCTATATGAGGATACAGAAGT